>JAQJVL010001759.1:0-148494 GCA_035578905.1 Stictocephala bisonia | reverse complement strand
ACTTGAATTGTGTCGAAGAACTTCCCGGACTCCTCTCCATCATGAGTATACTTGAATTGAGTCGAGGAACTTCCCGGACCCCTCCCCATTATGAGAATACTTGAATATTGTTGAGGAACTTCCCGGGCTCCTACCCATCACGAGTACAGTATACTTGAATTGTATCAAGGAACTTCTCGGACTCCTCCCCATCATGTTTATACTTGAATTGTGTCGAGGAACTTCCCGGGCTTCTACCCATCACGAGTACAGTATACTTGAATTGTATCAAGGAACTTCCCGGACTCCTCCCCATCATGAGTATACTTGAATTGTGTCGAGGAACTTCCCGGGCTCCTGCCCATTATGAGTATACTTAAATTGAGGCTCTCAGTCTCAAACTTTCAAGATTCAAAAAGTTTGAATCGATGGCAGTTTTTGGTTCTAATGTATTTCTTATAAGAAAATCGTAGAAAAGTTCATTATTTATCCAACCCTCATACACACACACACACACACACACACACACACACACACACACACACACACACACACACACACACACACACACACACACACACACACACACACACACACACACACACACACACACACACACACACACACACACACACACACACACACACACACACACACACACACACACACACACACACACACACACACACACACACACACACACACACACACACACACACACACACACACACACACACACACACACACACACACACGCACGCACGCACGCACGCACGCACGCACGCACGCACGCACGCACGCACGCACGCACGCACGCACGCACGCACGCACGCACGCACGCACGCACGCACGCACGAACGCACGCACGCACGCACGCACGCACGCACGCACGCACACACATGAATTTATTATTAAATATTGAAAAATTTTATGAACATTTAACAGTAGTATACTAGAATGGTTTACTCATGAGGGGTATCTAATTAAAGGAATTTGTTTTTGAATCCAAATATACCATCGGTTTAGGAAAAGGTCAATGATTCTGTGGAATTTCCTAAAAAAGTTTCCATAAACAAATAAAGTAATATTAAAATAAAAAAATTAAATTGAGTATCAAACTATTGGTATTTATCACTTAACTCTGAATATACCATAATATTTTGTGAGAAACAAAGTTTTTATCATCTCTACCCCCCCAAAAATATGCTCTATTACTTAAATATGAGTAATATTAAACTAACACACCTAGGTTGGGTATCAAATTATTAAAGTTATCGTTCTCTTGATTCCTAATAATATCATATATTGGAAGAGACTATTTATGGGCCCTCTCGCCAAAAACAGAAAATCATGATTTTATAGATGAATATTCCCAGGTAATATAGTCCGAGCTTCTCCAAGATGCCAATAGCCAGGTTTCACAAACGAGGCTGCAGCAGAAACTTTTGGCGAGACCACAGGCCGAGTTCCACAAAGTGGCTATAAGTGACCGAGCTTCCCCATCGAGACTAGCGAGTGTGGGGTTAAAGCGTGCAGGGTGTCCCATAGTCATTTATCACTTTTACATAAAGATGGAATGGAATCACTGACTAACTGACTGATTTAAACGTTCTAATTCAAAATTGGTCTCTATATAATATAGTTTGAGTAGGATTCTATCTCTTAGGCTTATAGTTTTTTTTTAATGAATGCACTCTTAAGGAAAGTATTCTCACGCAGCTAACGAAAGTAACGACTGTTTAGACAAACAGGCTAAACCATAGCATGCACATAGGTCGGTCACTTGGCTAAACCATAGCATGCACATAGGTCGGTCACTTGGCTAAACCATAGCATGCACATAGGTCGGTCACTTGGCTAAACCATAGCATGCACATAGGTCGGTCACTTGGCTAAACCATAGCATGCACACAGGTCGGTTACTTGGCTAAACCATAGCATGCACACAGGTCGGTTACTTGGCTAAACCATAGCATGCACACAGGTCGGTCACTTGGCTAAACCATAACATGCACACAGGTCGGTCACTTGGCTAAGCCATAGCATGTATACAGATCGGTCACTTGGCTAAACCATAGCATGCACACAGGTCGGTCACTTGGCTAAACCATAGCGTGCAAACAGGTCGGTCACTTGGCTAAACCATAGCATGCACACAGGTCGGTTACTTGGCTAAACCATAGCATGCACACAGGTCGGTCACTTGGCTAAACCATAGCGTGCAAACAGGTCGGTCACTTGGCTAAACCATAGCATGCACACAGGTCGGTCACTTGGCTAAACCATAGCATGCACACAGGTCGGTCACTTGGCTAAACCATAGCATGCACACAGGTCGGTTACTTGGCTAAACCATAGCATGCACACAGGTCGGTCACTTGGCTAAACCATACCATGCACACAGGTCGGTCACTTGGCTAAACCATAGCATGCACACAGGTCGGTTACTTGGCTAAACCATAGCATGCACACAGGTCGGTTACTTGTCTAAACCATAGCATGCACACAGGTCGGTTACTTGGCTAAACCATAGCATGCACACAGGTCGGTTACTTGGCTAAACCATAGCATGCACACAGGTCGGTTACTTGGCTAAACCATAGCATGCATACAGATCGGTCACTTGGCTAAACCATAGCATGCACACAGGTCGGTTACTTGGCTAAACCATAGCATGCACACAGGTCGGTTACTTGGCTAAACCATAGCATGCACACAGGTCGGTTACTTGGCTAAACCATAGCATGCACACAGGTCGGTCACTTGGCTAAACCATAGCATGCACACAGGTCGGTCACTTGGCTAAGCCATAGCATGCACACAGATCGGTCACTTGGCTAAGCCATAGCATGCACACAGGTCGGTCACTTGGCTAAACCATAGCATGCACACAGGTCGGTCACTTGGCTAAACCATAGCATGCACAAAGGTTTGTCACTTGGCTAAACCATAGCATGCACACAGGTCGGTCACTTGGTTAAACCATAGCATGCACACAGGTCGGTCACTTGGCTAAACCATAGCATGCACACAGGTCGGTCACTTGGCTAAACCATAGCATGCACACAGATCGGTCACTTGGCTAAACCATAGCATGCACACAGGTCGGTTACTTGGCTAAACCATAGCATGCACACAGGTCGGTCACTTGGCTAAACCATAGCATGCACACAGGTCGGTCACTTGGCTAAACCATAGCATGCACACAGGTCGGTCACTTGGCTAAACCATAGCATGCACACAGGTCGGTTACTTGGCTAAACCATAGCATGCACACAGGTCTGTCACTTGGCTAAACCGTAGCATGCACACAGGTCGGTCACTTGGCTAAACCATAGCATGCACACAGGTCGGTCACTTGGCTAAACCATAGCATGCACACAGGTCGGTCACTTGGCTAAACCATAGCATGCACACAGGTCGGTCACTTGGCTAAACCATAGCATGCACACAGGTCGGTCACTTGGCTAAACCGTAGCATGCACACAGGTCGATCACTTGGCTAAACAGTTTTTCTCAAGACTGACCCAATTGGGTAGCACCTTTGATCAACTTGGGTATCTACCCTTGATCAACTTAGGTTGATTTGTGACGTTCTTATAACAAAAATGCCCCTAGCAGGCAACGGGAAGTAAGTTTCAAGTGATGTTCGTTCTAATTAAATTAAAAATTAATTTCAACCTTAAGTAGTGCCCTAAAAACTAGAATTATTATCAAATTTATTCGTGATGCAAAGCAGTTGGTAGACATAATACAAGTAAAATTAAAAAAGCATTAGATTATAAACTGAAACCTAATTAAATTTATTTTCACATTACAAACTATGCTCAAAATGTTGTCCTCTCATTTGATTGCAAAGAAAAAATTATCGGAAAGTGACTGGAGTACAGCGGCTAAATAATTTTCTTCATTAATAATTCCAACACCTTCAACAATTCTACCAACCTATAAATTACAACAATTTTAGTTTTTTTGGCACTACTGACGGTTGAAATTAATTTTTAATTTAATAGCAACGAAAATCATCTGCAAATTTTTTGCTGTTGCCAGCTAGAGGCATTTTTACTATAAGAACTTCACAAAAATAACTTTATTGTAAATTCAAATTCAAATTGCTTTATTGTCACAAATAAACGTTCAAAATACATAGCAGTGCTACTGAACAGGAGACATTCTCAATAATCCTTAATTACTAACAAATATTTACAAAATGCGATATAAACACTAAAAAATACATATTTCAACTTTCTACTTCTCATTTATCATAATATACTGTCAGGATTAATAAATTCTTTAACAGAGTAAAACACATTTTCTATTAAATGTCACTTAAGTGATTTTATAAATATAGACATTGGTTCAATTGACTTAATTTCATGAGGAAGTCTGTTAAAAATTTCCCTCCCATATAAGTGGGACAACTTTGAAACAAGCTGAGGCGATGCTTATTTTGTATAAAATCCCCTTTATTTCTTGTATTGTATTGATGTTGGCTTATATTGGGTTGGGGTTAGTCTTAACAAATAATATACATTTAAAAATATATAAAGTAGGTAGAGTAAGCAGTCCCAAATTTCTAAATAGAGGTTTACAAGATGTTCTCAGTCTTGAAAACGTCATAATCCTGATAATTTTTTTGGACTTTGAAAATACTATTTAAGGCGGTAGCTGATCCCCAAATTTCAACTCCGTGTTGCATTATAGAGTAAAAATAAGCATAATAAACCATTAATCTTGTACCAAGATCAGTTGCACTTCTCAAGATTGACATTTGGAAACAAGCTGAGTTTAATTTCTTTTTTACAGATTCTAGATATAATTTCCAATTTAGATTTTGATCGAATGTTATTTCTAAAAAGTTGGCTGACGCTGTAGAATTAACAAAACTGTTCTCTATTTGAACTTTAAATTTTGCTAGATCTTTACATTGAGTAGTTTGAAATGTTACCAAATTGGTTTTTTCAAAATTTAGATTCAATCCGTTATTCTTTATTTATTGTTTGTTCTGTTATTTGCTGTAGATCAGATATGCTATTTGCTTTAAGTATGGCTGTCGTGTCGTCTGCGTAAAGAATGAGATCTGCATCAACACTACTGCTCAGGTCATTCATGTAAATGATAAATAAAATAGGGCCTAAAATTGACCCCTGTGGTACACCCACTGTTACATTTTGCCAATAATCTGATTTTAACAGCATGGACTCCTTTAAAATGACCACCCTATGTTTTCGGTTTGACAAGTATGAACTAACCCATTGCAATAAAGTTTTAGAAAATTTATAATGATTAAGTTTTTCCAAAAGAATGTTACGCACAACGCAGTCAAAAGCCTTGGACAAATCACAGAAAACACCACATCTTCTCTGTGAATCATCCAAGGCTCTAACTATTTGATTATAAAGGGAAGATGCTACAGAGGTGGTACTCCTACCGATTCTAAAACCATGCTGCTTGTTTGAAAAAACCTCTTGTTGTAAAAAAAAAAAACTTTATTGTAATGTTTTGGATAAAAGTAACCAGAATAGATCGCTGATGAATTGTTGTGGTTGACTCGCGCGGCACATGGCTGTACACATTGACGCGTAAATGATTAAATACAAAAATACTCAAATCTCAATTGTTTGTCATCTGATTTCATTAAACTTTACTTTTTTTGATTGCAAATTTAGTTTGCAAAAGAAAAGTATTCTTGTTATTTTTTTATTCCTTACCTTCAAAAATGTTATTAAGGATCAAACATTTCGAAGAATAATAATAATAATAATAATAATAATAATAATAATAATAATCTTTATTTTCTAAAATGTACATATAAATTCAATAAGTCATCTACATTGAGATTAGAGTACAATAATACAACAAAGAAAATGTCTTATTTGAATTCCTATTATATGCAGCAAGTCCACAGCTTATAAAAAGGAATAAATGTTCTTTTCATTTGTCAGGCTGACAAAATATCCTATCTATTATTAAACATAAATTAAGAAGGTAAAATCATACAAATTCTGTTCATATTATATATACAATGTTTTTCAAACGCTTGCTGTTTACAATAATTTAGAAAATAATAGGGCCTCTAAGGCAATGCCTGAGTAGAGGTTCCTTCACTACATATAACACTTTTTGCGATCAGATTTTGACTAATAATTCATGTTTACATAAAAATGATCTCAGATCCAAAATAATATCCAGAACTTTACTTAAATACAAGTAAACAAATGTTACCATACATTATAAATTATAACAATAATATATAGAAAATGAAAAGGTAAAAACAAAAATTTTTTTAGTAATTAAATTGAATGACAAAAATTATGTACAAAATTACTCTTTACACTAGCACTTAATATGGTATCTATTTTTTTAATAGCTTAAAATCAATATGTTCAGATAACATATTCACAAGAATACTATTGCTGTATTAGAAATAATACATTTATATCCTCCACCCCAAACAACCACTTTCTTACTTTATTTAAAAACTGTTTTAAATTTGATGTACTTCTGATATTATTTGGCAATTTATTATAAAGTCTAGGAGCAATGAAATTAACTGTTTTTACAAAAAATGCGTTATTTGGTTTTGGAATAAAGAATTTTTCAATATTTCTAAGTTTGTTTCTATATTCATTATTATGTGGATGGACATTTCCACTTTTAATATAGAACAGTTTTAGAACCTTATAAACATAAATGTATTTCAAAGGTAGGATTTTTAAATTTTTAAAAAGAGGCTTAGATGATTCATATCTACTTCTATGACAAATCAATCGTACTACATGTTTTTGCTGAACATATATCGGTTTTGTATAGGACTCATAAGTATTTCCCCAAAAAACTATGCCATAATCAATTCTGCTTTGAATCAGAGCAAAGTACAGAATTCGTAAAATTTTATGATTGCATGGATCCTTTAAAAAATAAAAGTACCTCATTATGTTATTGATGCTATCTTTCATTCTTGTAGTATGCATCCCCCAAGTCAGATGACTGTCAACAATTAGGCCCAAATATTTTATATAGTTAGTTTTATGTACAACACATTTTAAATTACAAAAAGTATTCTTACTTAGACAGTCTGGACATTTAAACCTAATATTACAACAAAATTCAATATTATTCTTTAGACTAAAATTTATGTATTTAGTTTTTTCTCCACTTAATAACATTCTATTCCTTGTAAACCACCACTGAGGTGCATTAAGGTCGTTGCTCATAGCCTGTTGAATTGAAATCCAATCTTTTTTTATATAACAAAGTGCTGTGTCATCAGCAAATGAAGTTAGTTTGCCTTGAAATTTTCCATTACAGAGATCGTTAATATATATTATAAACAATATTGCACCTAACACAGATCCTTGAGGCACCCCGCTTTTAATTGCCCTAAATTCACTTACAACCAGGTTCACCCTTACACACTGTTTCCTATGCAATAAATAGCTCTCAAACCAGTCATATGCTACCCCTCTAATACTACAGTCATATAGCTTTCCCAAAAGAATACTGTGATCCACTGTATCAAATGCCTTCCTTATGTCTAAAAAAAGACCACTAACACTTTTACTTTCATTTAGGCCATCATATATATTAGTCATAAAATTCAACAAAGCAAAGTATTCATACCAGCCCTAAATCCAAATTGTTTTGTACTAAAAAAATGTGTTTTTTCAAAAAACTGTACTAATTTGTTCTTCATTAGTTTTTCAAAGATCTTAGAAAAGCATGACATTAAAGATATTGGACGATAATTATTGCATTTTGTCCTTGAACCACTCTTGAATATTGGTATAACAACTGCATTTTTAAGAGAATTTGGAAATTTTCCACTTGAAAAACTAAAATTAATTATAAACAACAGAACATTCAAAATATTGGAGGAAATGTTTTTTATTAATTTAGAATTAATTCCATCAATTCCAGGAGAAGTGTTGTTCTTTAAGGAATTAATAACTGAAATCAATTCATCCGGTAAGACTTCATCAATAAACATAGTTTTAACTTGATTTTTCTTGGGAAATATATCTTTGAATTGTAATGAAGAAAATTCTTCAGAAATATCCACATTATTTAAATTAAGATTGCTTATTATGTCTAAAAAGTATTTATTAAATTCATTAGCTACTCTTAGTGAATCATCAACCATTTGGTCATTAACTTCTAGTTTAATTCCTTTATCCTTACCCTTATTTAATTGACCAGTTACCTCGTTCATTGTATCCCAAATACCCTTTGAATTGCCCATACACCTGTCAAACCTTTGCTTGTAATAGTTATCTTTTATGTGTTTTATTTCTTTGTGCAGTTTATTTCTATACATTTTATAATAAGATTTTAGTTTTT
This sequence comes from Stictocephala bisonia, assembly GCA_035578905.1. Taxonomy (NCBI): domain Eukaryota; kingdom Metazoa; phylum Arthropoda; class Insecta; order Hemiptera; family Membracidae; genus Stictocephala; species Stictocephala bisonia. The sequence goes on along the minus strand of JAQJVL010001759.1, from coordinate 140,175 downwards.
CATTATTAGGGTATTTTTTTACTAATTTAAAAATGTTGTTTCTTTTCTTGATTTTAAAACAAATTAAGTCACTCATCCAAGGTTGTAATTTATTTAATGGTTTATTTTTATTATCAATCTGTATTTTACTTTGATCAATGGTGTTTTTTAATATATTAAAGAAATCATCAAAAGCCAATGACGCGTCAGCTGCGTTATAAACAGAAGACCAGTCAGTATTTCCTAACAGCTGATTAAGTTGAATATAATCAATACGGTAACCAGGTGAAGAGATAAGGGACAATTCTGGTTCACTCCTCACTCCCGCCACACTGACAACAACTCTTATCATCGAGTGGTCAGTGATATCCAGGTGTTCAACGGATGTATCTACTGTAACACTGTCTTTTCTAGTTATTCTTACACAAACATGGTCCAAACAAGTTTGAGACTGCTTAGTTATTCTTGTTGGACCGTTCACTAGACTCTCCAATCCATTACTTGCTAACATTGTTTTATAATTGTCCGTACAAATATTACTAGTAAGCATTAAATCTATATTTAGATCGCCAATCCAGAACAGATTACTCATACTCTTGAATATACTATTTATTTCTGTAAGATATTTACCGAACTCTTTAATAAATAAATCAGGTGAATTGAATACAAATCTATACAATGCAATAATATGAAATTTTTGACCGAGAAATTAAAAAGATATTACTAACGTATCTGCCGTTTCACATTGAAACTGTACACATTCGATATCTATAAGACTATTTTTAACATAAATAACTATACCCCCTGCTCTATAACTATCACTACATTTACCATGCATTGTGTAGTTTGGAATTGTATAAAAACAAGCCTCATTTGAGTTTATCCAGATTTCTGACAATATTATTACTTCTGGTACGTATTTTAATTCCGATAACTCACTCATAAAAATATCAAAATTTTTTCTGAGGCTCCTTATGTTTTGATGAATTATTACAACGTTTTCCTTCACAACTACTTACAAATTAAACGAAATATTAAAAACTGATTATTTATTATATACATTAAGAAAAAAATAAGAGTAAATAACTATCCATAGCATATAATATTAATTATTTGCAATACTAATTTTAAAAAATCAATAAGCTTTATAATGTCTAGCAAGGTTAATGTATTATTTTTTCTATGTCAGCCTGACAATTCACCTGGACTACTGTCGAACCATCTTCTTTACGTAGAAATATTTTCCCACCTCGGACCCAAAGATGTCGGAAGTTCTTTTCCTTCCTGATACGCCTCGCATCCGCCAAGAGCCGTCTCCTTGCAGGTGTCAGGGCCTCATTTATGTACACTGCGTGGTCCATCCCCATATTCATATGTCTTGTGGAGAGGTTCCGTTTAACACGTCGTTTTTGCAGGAATTCCTCCTTATCCAGGCGGCGTACAAATTTGACAATGATGCCGGGTGGTGTACTGTTAGGTCCAACTTTATATCCCAAACGATGACAGACATCAATCATGGAGTCCGTTACTTCCATGTCCATGGCCTTACCTACATCCTTAACTAATCCAACAACATTCTCATTAGGCTGGATCGGGATACCGTGAATTTCGACGGCATTAACACGTGAATATTGTTCCATCTCTTCAACACGTTTTTCCAAGTCTTGTACTTTTTTATTAAGCATTTAATTTTCACTCACCAGACTATCTATTACTGCTAAGTACTTTTCCAATGAATCTTTTTGTTCCTTCACATACTTTATATTCTCATCTATCTTCTCATGAATAATTTCATTAGCCTTATTAAAACTTTTTTCTTGAACTTTTTGATTTTCTGATATTTCAATCATCTTTTGCATAATATCTTCCAGAGAGAGCTTACCTTCCTGTACTTCCGACTCAAATCTTAAGCTTTTTCTTCTTGTCGCACCACATGGCTGGCACCTCCAGACCATGTCCTCTCCAGTAATACAGTCTACATCTGCCTTACTGATTTTTAGGCAGCTCCCATGAAATTCTTTCTCACAATCACAACATTTCAGCTTAACACTGCTAGATTTAATGACTTTCGAACAAACACCACAGCTAGCCATTTTTATTAATTAAATAAAAAATAAACTTTCGGTAGGTAAAATAATAGCAATCACTCAATTAAATAAATAAACAAAATTAAAAGATTCTCCAAATTAACATCTACAGCACATTCAAACGCGAAACCGGCACTTGTCACGCAAACATTAAACTCTGTACAGTTCTGAGACCGGAGCACTATCTCGTAGAACCGTCTTATCTGAGCGCTGACTCATCAAAGAGCCGCCATTTTGAAAATAATTCAGAAAGTTTTTGATTTTTTAATTTCAGTAAGAAAATGGTTTTATTGATGTGTATACTAAATTATACTCTATAGGTTAAATAGTTTTAAAAATAAAAAATAATTTGTAAAAAATACAAAATATCGGCTGTATGACCTTGCTGTATTTGATTTGGAATTCTTAAATATATTATGTCTTGTTTTTGACCCACAATCAATACCTAAAAATATCATCAGAGAGTTCAGGGATACTCTGTATATCCTCACAATCCTCATAATTCATGGCTCTATCTTTATGTTTATATTTGTATAAAGTCGTTGGGAACATACACCTCAGCAGCGGATATGAAAATGTTTATTTATTTATTATTATTGTTATTTACGTCATCATATTTATTTATTAAACGTTGATCGAATCTGATGCCATTGTCAATCCTCTGTGTAAAAGCCTCCCAATCAAGTTTGTTTGAGTTTAATCTATACTGGAGAATAGCTTGGGTAACGGTACCAAGAATACTCCTAACTGTTAGGAGTCTTAACAATTGTTCACATAAATCCGAGGAATAACCAAGGAGCCGATGAGTTGAGGAGAAAGTACTTGTACTAAGTATAAACTACAAGTACATTAAGTATACAAGCAAATTTCTCATTTTAAGTAGATAGTTTCAGCCTAGTTGATTAAGCCTTTATCCTTGACCGATGAGTAATCCCACTGGCTGTAATGACTTACCAACTGGGCTGAAAATATCAACTTATTTCTTGTATTTGATAATTAACTAAAAGTACTTTCCTCTCAACTCATTAGCTCTATGGGTTTTCTGGGACTTAACGCACCTTTTCATGTGAGATTATTCTTTGTGCCTTACCCTATTCACAACACAGACAAGTTTTTCTATCTGTAGAAGTTTAGGTTTCCGTTGTCCAATATAACAACATATCGGAGCTATGCATCAAGGGTAGGTCACAAGCATGGTGCGAATGGATGGATGAAATGAATAAACATAATAATGTCAATATTGATAGTAGACTCTAATAAACTGATAATCAAATATACGACAAGGAGTATCATATGGTAAATGTATAATAAGTCACACTAAAATATTACAGTATAATTCAAGATGTAGAATATAACATTTATTTAGAATTTAAATTAAAATCAATAATAAGTTGTTTTGTATTTTAAAGTAAAATAATCTCAATAATTGCGATACAAATTATTAATTAATGTATTATGTTAATGATCCATCTCGTCCGGGCGAGTTTTGAAAAATGCATAAATCATAAATACAATAACAATAAATCGTTAAGTGGCACAACTTTAATAAACACCAGTTATTGACTAAAACATTATGAAGCAAACACTATAGAAACAAATGTGTAAAAATGTTTTATTGCAACGAAAAGTAACATTCATTCATAAAATATTTGTAGAGGTAGCTGGACCGGTTATGCCATTTCAACTATCTCAAATACCAGGGAGTGGTTTATGAATAGCCGTTCAATACTGTCCGGACACTCAGGGGGAAGTGAATACGAGACCGGAAGTAGCCTGTAATTTACTGACTCGATAAATGCTATTCTCTGGTGTCATTTCCTCTGTACATCAGAGTTAGTGTGTTCCAGATTACCGAAGTCGTTTAACATTACCTAAATGGGATAATAAAGTGATAACCCTACCCAAAAACTCTCTTGGATGGTTACGGGGGATTTTGAACTCGTCTTCCAATTTATACCTAATAAATTTAATTATGTTGTAAATTTGTTGTATTATCACATAAAACAATTTCATTAAATACTTATACAGTATCTACGTTGAAAAAGTAGTTATATTTAATAAATATATATCAACTGAATATATTGATATATGTATAATAAATCACGATTATTAGAGAGCGTCACTGGTTAGTTTTCGTAAATAGTTTTTGTTTCTCCAACTGCTCACTGCGATCGCTACATGTGGGAATGGTCTTAGCAGTTTTTAATGCTTGATCGCCATCATCTGTGGAAGCCACATGTGAAATGTAAGTCTTTTAGCCACCTTCAATTTAAAATTAAAATTTATTCTTTCACATGAGCCAATATTGTTAGAACGAACAATGTTTTTAGAAATATTTGTAATTAACATGAGTCTAATAACTTTATATGCACATTAATAAATGCAAGTAAGCATTTTTGTAAAATTATCACTTGATATTATACATTCTACATTTCTTGCTTGCTTGTAGAGTTATTTCTTCCATAGATTTGTTTTAATACTCTTGTGACATACCAGTTTGTTTCAGGCAGGGTTCAATTCTTCCTTTACAGAATTTCATTACTTGTTTGGCTTCATACTCATTTATTAGTATTCTCAAACCTAACTGGTATTCTCCTATCTGTCTTTATAAAGTGGTTTGAATTGAAGTTTGCTATTTTTAATATCTTATATATTGGACCGGACATGATAGCATATTACTATGTACCAGCACACCACTGTCACTTCATGTTTAACTACATATGTTAAACATGAAGTGAAGTTGTAATTTGTAACAATAGTTTGTAACAATGATTACATTCGCTCATCTACACTCATCACACTCATTCGAAATCCATATTCGCCCATATCTTGACGATAGGCGTCTTACAAATAAATAAATAAAAAAAAAAAAATAAATATATGGGTAGGAAGTGATACACTTTATGTGCTACTATAGCAGGACGTCCGTGTCTGAAAGTTGCCTATATACAGTACATGTATAGTATGGTAACAAGGACACGCACGTTCTTACATGATAGTAAAATTACAAATCGTAGGCTGTTGTGTAGACGTAGCTTTGCAGATAAGGCATTTGTCGTAAACTAATCAATGATTTCAACGATGTTGATAACATTGATTATTATATTACCTGTCACAGTAAGAACCCTGTTTCACTCACATCCTGATTTTAAAAAGAAACACACAATATAGCCCCCCTGATTCATTTTTAACCCCCTGAATCATCTCACAACTAAAAATAAATTTCAATAGTGTTTCACTCGTGGGGTGGCCAACAACTCTACTGAGAGTCTCAGATTCTCGCCTTTAATGAGATCCTGAAAGCTCTCTTCAAGTACGAATAAATTGGAAAATAGTTCCCTAGCCCTCATTCCTATTCCTAACCGAAATAATTTAGATTTATAAGCAAAATACAATTTATAATACATTCTATAGAGGTTAACCACACCCTCCTACTTGGTTGGGAATAATCAAAATTGAACACGGTTTTACCCATGTATACACGGGAATTACAACCATAAGCTAACAAACACAAACACGAAACATTTATTTTTACAAAACTATGACAGGATAAAGACTGCACTTAGATCATCTAATAAGTATCGAAGTACTGTAGTTTTAGAATGGCTAAACACTTATGATTATGATGCTAAGGACGTCTGTAGTTTTAGAATGGCTAAACACTTATGATAATGATGCTAAGGACGACTGTAGTTTTAGGATGGCTAAACACTTATAATTATGATGCTAAGGACGTCTGTAGTTTTAACGGACTTTTTAATATTCAAGCATAAATCGGACGTTAATAATTTCCCTCTAATTTGAGTTCTGTACTTTCTTGTATGTTTGTTAAAGAGTGGGAAGGAAGTAAATATATTGAACATTTTTATTGAATTACATTTTTTAAGAGGATGAATCAAAATATGGCTAAAAGATTTCCAGCATCATTAATTCAAACAGAATTACAGCCTTAAAAGTGTAAAAAAAGTAAGGAAGTAGAGCAGTTGAAAAAAAAGAAGTGTGTAGTTTTTAGAAGTTAGCGCTATATTGTACGTATATCCTTACTAAAGGAGACATACTAAAGGTATCGTTGCTCATACACTATTATGTCCTGACTCAGGCCAGCCATAGTTCTGATCATACATTTGTGTTTGGTTGTATGCAGCTACAGTTTTTATTGGTCTTTCATATAAGTGTACTAGCTATACCCCGGTCATAATCACAGAACAAATATTGTATATGACTATATAATCGAAATGTGCAGCAAGCTATCAGTTTACACTGTATCAAATTCATATTCAATTTATAAAATATAATATGAATTCAATACCACCATACGTGTTTGGGTGGGCGGATGGGTCAATACCACTGTACGTGTATGGATGGGCGGGTGGGTCAATACCACTATACGTGTATGGGTGGGCGGGTGAGTCATCACACTGTACGTGTATGAGTGGGCGGGTGGGTCAATACCACCATACGTGTATGGGTGGGCGGGTGGATCAATACCACTATACGTGTATGAGTGGGCTGCAGGGTCTGACTGCTGCAGGGTCTGACTGTTGCAGGGTCAGACTGCTGCGGGGCCTGACTGCTGCGGGGTCTGACTGCTGCGGGGTCTGACTGCTACAGGGTCGACTGCTGCAGGGTTTGATTGCTGCAAGGTCTGACTGCTGCGGGGTCGGATTGCTGCAGGATCTGACTGCTGCAGGGTCTGACTACTGCGGGGTCTGACTGCTACGGGGTCGGACTGCTGCGGAGTATGACTGCTGCAGGGTCTGACTGCTACGGGGTCGGACTAGCGTAACCTCACTATAGTTCTCTTTTAGATAGTGTAATATGTGCAATGTTAATTTATTATATAATTTTAATATTCAATAGTTGGTACTGTCATCGGCATTACTTTTAAAGGAATAAATCCCACTGGGTGATACAGTGGCATGATATCCACCCCTTCCCTACCACTGTTATTTAAATTATATCTTATATACCACCAATTATACCACCATTTTATATTATATATTTATGTTATGTATAATATACTACTGCACTCAATAATTTTTAATTTTAAAAGTTTTATTCCATTTGCTTTTATTTGACAGATGTTAATCAAATAAATCAATGAACTAATATAGAATACCATTGGAACTTTGGAGCCCAGTGGGACGGAGTCCTGAGGTCAGAGAGGAAAATACTTTCTTAGTGAGTCTCTCGGAGCCCAGTGGGATGGAGTCCTGAGATCGGAGAGGAAAATCCTTTCTTAGTGAGTCTATAGGAGCCCAGTGGGACGGAGTCCTGAGATCGGAGAGGAAATCCTTTCTTAGCGAGTCTCTCGGAGCCCAGTGGGACGGAGTCCTGAGATCGGAGAGGAAAATCCTTTCTTAGTGATTCTCTAGGAGCCCAGTGTGATGGAGTCCTGAGATCGGAGAGGAAAATCCTTTCTTAGTGAGTCTCTAGGAGCCCAGTGGGGTGGAGTCCTGAGGTCGGAGAGGAAAATCCTTTCTTAGTTAGTCTCTCGGAGCCCAGTGGGACGGAGTCCTGAGGTCGGAGAGGAAAATCCTTTTTTAGTGGATCTCTCGGAGCCAAGTGGGGCAGAGTCCTGAGGTCGTAGAGGAAAATCCTTTCTTAGTGAGTCTCTGGGAGCCCAGTGGGATAGAGTCCTGAGGCCGGAGAGGAAAATCCTTTCTTAGTGAGTCTCTAGGAGCCCAGATAAACCTATGTACAAAATTTAAATTCAGTTGGACATATAGTTTTGGAGAAATAGTGATGAGTGGTAAATGGCTTTTATAGAATTATTATAGTAAAACAATGTAAGTCTACTTTCGGAGGGAGCAAAGTAGGGCAATTATAAATTAATATTGTAATCTCGCTGATTCAATTAGACTTTTCTTGTAGTTTACAAACTTTGATTGTCTAAAAAATCAGGAAGTCTACTTTTAGAGGCCGTAAAGTACGGCAATTGACTCTTTGTCAATGAAATGTCGAGGTTCTCGTCATGTTTAGCCAGGTCCGATGAACTGGCTATACATGTGTTAAATTAAAAATTTTCCGATTTAAATCAGTTTGATCTGTTAGATAAAAACGTGTCAAAGTCTAGAGAAATAATAAAGAGAAATAATAAAAGTCTACTTTTATAGGGCACAAAGTACGGTAATTGACCCTGAATCATTAAAATATCGTGTTTCTAGCCATGTTTAGCCATGTCCTATGACCTGGCTATACATGTGTTCAGATTAAATTGTATATTTTACCATTGAATACAGTATGCTCTCCTAGATAACAAAGTTTCACAGTCTAGAAAAATCTGTAAGTCTACTCTTAGAGGCCGTAAATTAACTAATTTGCTTTACATGCACAAATTGAAAATCTAGCTCTACCTAAAAATGAAGCAAGTGAGATAGAGCAAAAAGTCATAGGACCAAAGTTGGAGATTGTCTCAAATCAGGCACAGAAAATTGTGTTGCTGTAGAACCGTTCGTTTAGCCGGTACAGTCCAATTAGAGAAACGCTGTTTTTGGCATTTAACATTTTTGGCACTACAAAGGCTGCCATCTTCGATTTACTAAGAATTGGTCAAAATCCCTTCTTATTACACACCTACAACATAGGACCTTTAACTCTACAAAATTTCAGTCTCGTAGGCTTAGTACTTTTTTAGTTACAGCGATGAGTGAGGAGTGAGTCAGTGGTATTTGCCTTTTATAGGTATAGATGTAAGAGACACTATTCATTAACTTGTTACTGTCACGTAGTCGTCTTGGACGTCCTTTAACCGTTTAAGGTATTAGATAAATGTAAAATGGGTTTGTTTGAATTTTTGTCTTACTTAACCTTATTAATACTTACAATATGCTTATTTACTATCTGTATCGTGACATTGTTCATGCGTCACAAATCATTCTCATTTCAGTAACTGAATCGATTCTAAGAACGTAACAAGCTGTTACTTCATTAAATCTAATTTAACGTCTTAATTTTATAGGATTTCCCATTAAATGTGATAATTCAATCTCTATTGTTTTAATTACTACTACCACATAGTTGTTTGTTTGTAACTCTTGATAAATATTTGTATGTCATACTCCATTTCTTTTCATTTTAAATATCATCAAATAAGTAGTTAAATAAATAAATACATAACAATTTAAATACTATTCATAATCTACCTTTATCTACAACTCAGGCAAGTTTGAGTCAGTTTTATCTGTGATTTACTTCAATATTATCACGAGCCCTGAGGCTGACTCTTAAAGATAATACGTTATTTCCTTTTCAAATAACCTATTTTAAAATTCGAATATACGTACACAGTATCTTTGTAAAATAAAGTAATTAAAATAATAACAATTAATTATTTCCATGCCCTATGAAATCAACAACTATATATCCAGGAATCTTACCTCTTGCACTATTATTATTTCCAGTGTGTCGTCTCTAGGAGTGTAGGATATCAACATTGTTTTCAATAAAGACCCTACTAATGTACAGTCTTCACCTTGCTCAAGCCCTCAGCTTAACCTATAATTCTAAACAGAACCTATTATTTTAAAATTAGCTTGGTCCTAAAAAGATCCTTTCCTATTGTGTGTGCTAGCTGTCATTACTGGTAGATAAAAAATGCCTGAAAGTCCAGCTACTAGATTTGTTTCTCATTTTAGAACTCAGCGGGTACGTAAAGCTTTAAAGATTTTGTGTGGAAGTGAAATAAATTACCCCCCCCCCCCCCCCAATATTAATATCGATCTTTTCTGTTTATGAAAAATAGTTAACTATTTTTCGTTTTATTTTTATCAAGGTAAGTTTAAACAGTCTGCTACTGCTAGTGATAACATTTCAATTCCTGTTGGATTATTTCCGAAAATAATTCTTTAATTCAATACCAAATTATATTAGGAAGGTGTTAAAAAGTATTAAAACGCGTTTATACATGTATAATATCCTATCTTGTATATATTTTCAAATATTTGTTTTCTATTTTCATTTTATGTGTAATCAACTGTTGCCAATCATGAACCATGCACAGTCACATAAACCTCAACCAAGCCACAGCTTTAATTAGAACTGTATCATTGCAAACCACATCCAGTTTAATTATGATATATTTGATGTTTTTATTTTATTGATTGTATGGGTAACATCCAAAAATAAAAGTTGGAATAAAGTGGAAGTATCCAATGCAATTTTTATCAGCATTATAGCATTACTCTAAAACTATATATTTCTTTATATAATCTTTTTATAACAACAAATGTGTGCGCTGTCAATGTAGCTTTCAAAACAATTTGTGCTCATTTCCTTAAAAAGCAGTCCAGACACCGAAATTCAAAGTAATCCTCAAGAAGCAGCCAAGATTTGTACTTCTTGTGGACCACCAGATGGGTATTCGGAGCCAACAGTTAATGGGAGTACTAACTGATGACCACATTGAGAATGAATCAACAATAATATTTAAGTGGTTTATAGTATCAGGTATCACAAATGTTATAGGGTCCAACAGACAATAAAGAGGAAACGGCGTGAATATTACAAGGTAAGACATCATAAACAAGCTGCCGAGAATGTGACATCACATCAGAACGAGTACTTCACAAGTAATTGCAGGGTGAACAGGCACCACAGTCAAGAGAGGACCAAGGCAGACATGTAGATATTGATCGAAACAAAAATGAAATGAAGTAACACATTACGGACATTTTGAATAGAGTTTATTTGAAACAATTCAAAAGTGGACGCCATTTCAATAAGTGTCGAAAAGTGTGGATGTGACCCAGTCAACAACGGTAAAATTAAAGTCGTCAAAAATATGTATATGTCAAAAATATGGAAAAGATCAGGTCATAATAACTTTATCGATGGCTTAATAGAGTGTTCATAAGATGAAGCAGATTGTTGGGGTGGGATATATGTACCCCAAATCAACTACGAGAATATAAATACAACTTCAACATTAGTTATTGAAGTGTTTATAAAATTAACTTTAAGATAAAATTTAGCAGTAATGAGGACCCCCCCCCCACCACAAGTCTTCAAGCTAAATGCAGTAGATCAGCTATTTCAAATACACTGTATCCGGTGAAACCAAGATCAGAGTTAGATATATCTGGAGCCAAATCAGTCTTTGTCATGATAAAATATCATAAACACACGCTGAAACGGCTTTCTGTAATTCATTTAATTTAGACATTTTGTTAGTACACCATTAAACTATAAGATAGAAGACAGATATTTCCTTTCATTCACTGTGCGATCTCATCAGAAACTCACATTCTTATAGCCATGGTTTATGCCAACGAGAGCTTTATTCTCCCTCAAAACTTAATTCTAAAGAAAATATGCGTTTTGTAATTATTTAGACATAGGCCTAAGCTATTTTTTTGTATTTGCATTCATCATGCGGATTTTTTGTTACTATTTGATAGCCTCATATATTTAAGGTAATCATAGCACTACTCAGTTACCCTGCCTGGAGGAAAAGTGATGTTCATCACTAGTTCATCGTGAACGTGCGTTTCGCTGGTAAGAGAAGGTACAGGTAGATCACGGCTGCTACCCATGTAGATCATGGATGCTACCCAAGTAGAACCCGGAGACGTGACCTAGTGGCCAGGAATGAACAACTCTAAATTATCATGGTCTGCAGTGATTTTAGTAGGTATTCCTTTAATCTTAATCGAAGACACTTCTTTACATTTATATTTAAAATATTTAATCATTGATTCTCAAATACTCAAACGACGTATTTAACATTAAATTATAATGAAGGAAAGCAACGCAAAGTATTACAAAACTACAACAGGCAGGTATATTAACCTGGAATATTTTGAAAGGAGCTTACATATAAAAGTCAAGGGGAACTTCCAACATCTCCGGTGGCGAGGATTATCTCTATTGTTTGGTAAAGTTTATACACACTTTGTGTTCGTTATAATTTCTAAGAAAATGGGCCATTGTTGTTTAGGGATTTACGCTATTTCATTATTTGATTTATATGTCAATAAAAAGTAATGTACATATTAATTATTTTTGTATTCATAGGCCAATTCCACCTCATAATCATACAAAAAATTTCTGTTGTATATTATGTATAGCGTTGTCGCGAGTGTACGTAAGTTTAATTATTGTAGCAATTTATTTGTTTATTCATATCTTTGCATCTACAATATCTTTTTTTATACAGTTCACTTATTTATTTATCTAGCTTAAAGATAATTGAGATGTATACTAATTATATTTACTACATTTCTAGGAATAATATTTACAAAAAAAAAAAAAAAAAGAAAAGCTTAACAACCAACAATGAAATATTGTATGGTTACAAATACGTATAAAAATTATAAATTTTTTAAAGTTTAAAATTTTTATAATGTTTAACAGTATTTTTCTTGCTATTAGTAATTTTTTTAAATATTGAAATCACAAATTTTTATGTTTTGTTTATGAGAGATATAAATAATTGAGAAAAAACAGACATTTCAAAATATCAATATGTAAAATAAGATGTGTATCAGATATAATTTAATGATCTACCTATATAATATAAAATAATATAGATTTATATATATATATATATATATATATACATATATATATATATATATTGAACGTTTTTTTTTTACATTTAGGCTTACTGCAACTATAAAATATAAGAGGATTAACACACCCAAAAAACATTAAATAGAATAGTTAGCCAATATAACAACGTTAACACACCAAATTGTATAATGAGACTAATAAAGATTTAAAATATGATAAACATAAAAATAAACAAATAGGCATAAATCATATTGATTGCTGATATGTTTTATTGAATATATTCTTGAAGTTCTCAAGATATTTTTTTTTCTACGAAAAGAAACTTTCATATTTATTTAATAGAATAAGCGTTTCACTTATTGAACTACACATTGTAGATACTGATATCTGTACGTAGGTTTCATTTATTGAACTACATATTGTAGATACTGATATCTATACGTAGGATTTACTTATTGAACTACACATTGTAGATACTGATATCCATACGTAGGTTTCATTTATCGAACTACACATTGTAGATAATATCTATACGTAGGTTTCATTTATTGAACTACACATTGTAGATACTGATATCTGTACGTAGGTCTCATTTATTGAACTACACATTGTACATACTGATATCTATACGTAGGTTTCACTTATTGAACTGCATATTGTAGATGATACTGATACCTATACGTAGGTTTCACTTATTGAACTACACATTATAGATACTGATATCTGTACGTAGGTTTCACTTATTGAAATACACATTGTAGATACAGATATCTGTACGTAGGTGTCATTTATTGAAGTACACATTGTAGATTCTGATATGTATACGTAGGTTTCACTTATTGAACTACACATTGTAGATACTGATATATATATATATATATATATATATATATATATATATATATATATATATATATATATATATATATATATATATATATATATATATATATATATACACGTAGGTTTCACTTATTGAACTGCACATTGTAGTGTACCGGGTCGTTTAAACGGTACATTTCGTTACTTTCGTCGTGGTCTGCCGGGCTGCTTGACATTGCTCGTGCCCGGCGATTTGCTTACTTTGGTGGCCGTTGGCTCGGACTCATTCGTTCCTTGTTCCAGCTCTCGTCTGTCAGGTTGGCCATCATTCGACTTGTTCTCCGCCTCGAGTCAAATCATGGCCGGCTAGAGACTCCAAAACGTAAGTGTTCATTTTGTAATTTCTAATATCTAATCACCCTTTTGGTGAAAATACTTTGTTTCAATAATAATAATAATCGGGCTTACTTGTGTTTTCAGGTTTTTGTTCAATTTATGTTCTTTGTCTAGATCTTTGTTAACCTAGGTTCGAGCCACGTGCTCAATGTTACCATTTTACCATTAATTGCTTTATTATATCTTGTCTTATATTCAATTGTAGTTCTGTATAATTTTTGTTGAGCCTTTTTCAGTTGCCGTTACAGATTTGCTATTCTTTTATATTTTTTTTTTTCTTTGACAATAACCTAGCCTATCTGTGTAGTTTGATTTTCATGTATAACGTATTGCTTTCTGTAACAATAGCCTAGTTTTTCAGTTTGTCATTTTCTGTTCCATATACATAATTCTTTTATAATTTGTTAAATTGTAATTTGGTTTAAATCTTTCTAGCCTAAAATTAAACTTTTATTGTCTAGTTTGCTCCACTCATGTTCTTATTTGTCTTTTCATGTTCAGTTTTGCAAAATCATGCACCCTTATATTCATTAGTTTGTTCTGTGTATTATTTTTGGTTGTTGTGGCTGTACTGTGTCTAATGTGCTGTGGTTTGGCCTTGCAGTCCAGGGTCCTTGAGCAGGACGTTTAAACCCTCAGCCTGTCGTCCGGGCAAAGTTCTACCTACCACACTGCGAGCCTGGCCTGGGGACCATGTGATTGAGCAAGTTTTACCCCATGCTGCCCTCTCTACATCTTTGGGTGGGATTCTTCAGTCCTCAGGTCAGTGCGTTCCTTGTTGTTCCCGGCGGCTGAGCGGGGGGGGGGGGTTACCTATTTGAAATAAATACAAACCAGAAAAGAAAAAATAGAAAAATACATCAAAGAAAGGAAAGATTTTCCACTAGGCCCACAACCTACAAAAGAAATAATAAAAGGAAGAAAACTTGAACAGTGATTCAGGCCACAGACATGGGACTTATAGATGTATAGATATATATATATATATATATATATATATATATATATATATATATATATATATATATATATATATATATATATATATATAAAAAAACTGTTAATATTTATTGTAAATTTTTATTTAGTCTATTTTCTTGTTACATTTGTTTAAATTTTATGTTTGCTAGGCCCTACTGTTAAATCATAGTGTTCTTTATCTTTATGTGTAAGCCTAGTGATTAAGTTAGTTGTTTTATTTCATTATTTGTAGTAGGCCTATGTTTTGAAGTGAATTTTTACTAAAACGGTAGCGGGTTATATTTTATTTTTAATTACTTCTTTTTTTAAATCTTCACCAAAAGGGGATTATTTTGGTCTTTAACTTAACTTCCTATTCGGAGCTGCCCAGGGATTCCGGCTTACTCCCTGGCCTCGGTGGAATCATGGGATGTGGGCTAAATTGCCGGATTAATTGGTGTTACCAAAATTTTTCTAAATTTTCACTTTTAATTGGTTCTTTAATTTCTTACGTTTTGGGTGTCTCAGGTTTTGTGGCAGATAGGCCATGTACTTGTTAATTTGTATTTTTCTTGTTAATTTTGTGTAGCTTGTTTGTTAAGGTTAATTGATATTGTGGCCTTCTGCCTGCCAGTTTTTGATTAATTGTTTGTTTTCTTGATAGTAAATTAGTTTTGCTCAGCTGCCGAGTTTTATTTTGACCCTCCAACTGCCACCCGTGATCCCATCGCTTGACTGATTTTGAGCTATCCCCCAGTTGGCACGCTTTTCAGTTTTGGTGGGGGGATGGGTCTCAATTGGTAGCAGAGCGTGGTTGCCTATATAAAAAAAAAAAATTAATTCTCTCTTGGTTGTTGCCGGTGGGTGTTTGCCAGTTAGTAGGTCATTGTTGGCCGTCCTTCCGTCTGGTGGCCTTGGTAATAAGTAAAAGAAAAAAGAAACCCAAATAAATAATAACACTTATACAAAAAAAAAAAAAAAAAAAAATAGGCAATCTGCTTGGTTACTTTGTTGGATGTGTTTCATGGGTGGATTGGAGTGGTCGGCAGTGGCTCGGTAGGCTGAGGGGTTTAGTTCGTCTTGGACCCTGGAGTTGTCATTTTTTGTGTACTATTGAGTTTGTTGCGTTCGCGATGGCCTATCTGCAGAATGTTGCCCTCCTAGTGAAGGAGGAATTGATTTTTGAGTTGAGGGTGCGTGGTGTGACTCCGGAGGGTGATGTTTTGAATCTCCGGAGGTTGCTGTGGGAGCAGTTTTCCGCGGGTACGGCGGTGGAGTGGTCTGATCTTTGGTGGAGTGGAGTGGCGGTGGAGGTTGGGGAGGAGTTGGGGGTTTGCAAACTTAAGGTGGAAGATTGGGAAGGGGTGTTAGAAGATTTGCAGTTGGAGCCTCCAGTAGGTCGTGACCGGGCCTGCCGTCCTGCGCGTTTGGGGCATCTGCTTGCCCGCTTACGAATGGTCAACCGGGCACCGGGGTTGGAACCGTCGGATAGGGCGTGGATCTTGGAGTGTGTGTCTAGGCTTGAGGAGATTTTTCAGGCACTCTCCGGTTCTACGACTCTTACGGGTCTGGGTCAGCGGCCTAATTTCTCGCTGTCGCCCTACGTGTCGAGGCCGCAGGCTGAGACAACGGCTTTCACTGTGCCTGAGGCTCCTTCTGAGCCTGCAGGCGTTTCTGTTGAGGTCACTTGTGGTTCGGCTCCAGCTGACGTTCCTTCTGCTTCGGCTCCTTTGAGTTCACCTTCGCTTCTGCAGCTGAGCTACCACAAGCTACCTAACCCTCTCACGCCCATGATTCAGAATCTCCCTGTGATCGATGGGATGGATCCTGAGGAACTTCTGAAGTTTCTTGTTGCCTTTCTCAGGCTTATTGAGATGCCCGGCATGCAGACTGGGGACTTGCTTCGTCTGATTTTCCCTTATTGCAGAGGTCCTGTTGGGGAGTTGCTGAGTTCTGTCTTGGCCAGTGATGCCTCGGTGGACTCGTTCCATCGAGAGTTACTGTCATCGTTTCTTCCCATTCGACTCAGGGAGAGGCTGATCATGGACAGATTTTATCGGTCGCAGGGTAGGGGCGAGTCTCTGGCAGCCTATGTCTCGTCTATCAAGGAAGCTCGTCAAGCGTTGCGCCTCACACTTTCTGAAGCTGAAACCGTTCGTGTCATCCTGGATGGCATTTCTCCTGAAGATCGGTGTAGGTTAGTTTTTGCTGGTGTGCCTTCGTCTTTTCGGGAGCTGCATCAGCTGTGAATTGTTTCGCTCAGCGTGCAGTTCTCAGACCAGCAAGGGAGGGATTATGAGAGTCATCGTGATCTGCCCACCCGTCGTCCAGCTATGTCTGTAGGTGTGAGTCAGCCAGTGGAGGGTCGTGGTTCTCGGCCTCCTGTTGTGTGTTTTGCTTGTGGCCAACCTGGTCACATTCATCGTGACTGCCCACGTGCTTGAGGTCGTGGGGCGGGAAACGCTCAGCGCGGGGGGTTGCCTCCACAGTAGCTCCCCGCGTTGTTGCGAGTGACCGTGGCCATTTGCCTCTGATACGTGCCCATAGCAGGAGTGTCGGGGATTTTTCGGGCCTTGCTGGCATGGCTTCCCTGGGACTTAGTGCTGTCACCTCGGTGTGTCCTGGCGTTTTTGTCTCTTTTTGTGGTACGGTGTGTCGAGCCCTTCTTGATTCTGGTTCAGCCTGCAGTATCATCAGCCTTTCTCTTTTTGAGTCCCTTGACGCCTTAGGACTTGTCAGGCACACTGAGCCTTCTTCTATTACTTGCTGGACGGCATCCCAAACTCCTCTACCTACACTTCTAAATGTCAGAAGGATCAGAATTACATTTTAAGATCGAAGGATTTTCCTGTAGGTGGGGTTTTCTTGTTGCCAAGGACCTGGTGGTTTCTTGTATCATAGGGGCAGACTTTATTTCTAAAAGTGGTATGGTGCTTGACCTCCAGAAGCGCCAGATGTTTTTCAAGTTCAATCGGCGAGTTTTGGTGCCTCTAGTAGGTGATTCTGACTGCCCTCCTGCAGTCAGAGAGGTGGGTTGTGAGCCCGAACAACCCAAGGTGGATCCAGTTGGTCATCTCCCCCCTGAGCAGGCGGAGGCCATTAGGAGTCTGTGTTTGCGGTTTCCTGATGTGCTTACGCCTGAGCTTGGGGTCACTTCTCTTCTGGAGTATGAGATCCACCTCACCGATTCTCAGCTTGTTAGAAGTCATCCGTACAAACTTGCTCCCCCAAAGATGGAGGTTATGAGGGCTATGATTGAAGATCTTCTGAGCAAGGGTGTGATTGAACCGTCTCGTTCCGCTTATGCCAGTCCAGCTTTTCTTGTGCCCAGGCCTAATAGTTAATCTAGGCTTGTGATGGATTATCGGAGGCTCAACGCTAAGGTCACTATTGACTCGGTACCTCTGCCTGATTTGCATTCTGCGTTGGTTTGGTTCGGTAAGGCTAAGTTTTTTAGTGTTTTTGATTTGAACCAGGCCTACCATCAGATTCCATTGAAGAAGGAATCACGGCCTATGACTAGCTTCTGTGTTCCCTGGAATCTCTATCAGTTCACTAGGGTTCCTATGGGTCTTGCTGTGGGTGTCCAGACTCTCACTCGTCTGCTTGGTTCCATCTTCCATGATGTGAAATTCAAGTTTGTCTTCAATTACCTGGACGACCTTCTTGTCTACAGTGAGACTTTCGGGGAACACATGCAACATCTGGAGGAAGTTCTTAGTCGCCTTAAATCAGCTGGCCTTACCGTCAATCCAGAGAAAGTCACTTTTGCTCGTCCTGAGATTTCTTTTCTGGGTCATCTTATATCTTCTCGAGGCGTCTGCATAGATCCTGCGAGGAGCCAGGGCATTCGGGATTTTCCTCCTCCCAGAGATGCCAAGGGGATTGCACGTTTTGTGGGGATGGTGAATTTTTACCGTCGGTACATCCCTAACGTGGCCGAGCTTGCTGCCCCGTTGAACGAGTTGCGAAAGAAAGGTGTCCCTTTTGTGTGGGGCTAAGCTCGGCAGACTGCCTTTGATGCTCTCAAGGAGGCTATCATGCAACCTCCTGTCCTGCGTATGCCTGATTTTAGCCGAGAGTTCATTCTTCAGACTGATGCCTCCTCCTCCGCCATTGCAGCTGTTCTCTCTCAGGAGTTTGATGGCGTCAGGCAGCCCATCGCTTTTGCTTCGAGGACGTTGTCTCACCAGGAAAAGAAAGCTTCTTCCATCTATGAGTTAGAGTGTCTGGCTGTTGTCTTTGGTACGAACAGGTTTCGGCGTTTCCTGGAACACGCTGAGTTCTTGCTGGAGACGGACAATCAGGCACCATCTTGGCTTCTTGCCCATCCCAGACAGCTTGGGAAAATTGGTCGCTGGGTGGTCAAAATTTCTGCTTTTAAGTTCCGAGTCCAACATCTTAGGGGTACCCAGAATGTCAACGCGGATGCTCTTTCCCGCATGTATCACGAACCCAGTGATCCACCGAATGAGGCTGTTGCTCAGTGTGGTGCTGTTCTTCTGGATTTTCCTCTGGCTTTTGACGACCTACTGTCTCATCAGCAGAAAGATCCTGAGCTGTCAGTCATCTTAGATGAGCTTCAAGAGGGAGGTGCCCACCCTCCCTATTTTCTGTCCAAAGGGGTACTCTGTTGCCGTCCTCGACAGAGGGGTGAACCCTGTGTAGTGCTGCCTAGTCATCTAGTACCGATGGTCTTTCAATATTATCACTCTTCTCTTGTGGGCGGTCATCTTGGCATTCATAAGACCATCGCTAAGATTCGTAGGTATTTCATCTGGAAGGGCATGGACCGGGATGTTGCTGGCAGAGTGCGGGCTTGTCACCTGTGCTCTCTCAGCAAGCCTAGTCAGAATTGTGCAGAAGAAGTGCACGTGTATATAGCCACAATTATACACGTGTAGTGGTAATGACGTAGAGTTGTCATAATTTTTACTACAAAAAAAAAAAAAAAATCTTTACTGTTTTTAGTGTAGGCTTATCTGTATCTCTAATACCTCTGTATGTGTATGGGCGAACGGGTGGGTAAATTACCACAGTACGTGTGTGGGTGGGTGGTTGGATCATTACCACAGTACGTGTGTGGGTGGGCGGTTGGATTATTACCACAGTACGTGTATTTTCATTACCACAGTACGTGTATAAGTGGGCGGGTGGGTCATTACCACAGTACGTGTATGGGTGGGTGGGTGGGTCATTACCACAGTACGTGTGTGGGTGGGTGGGTGGGTCATTACCACTGCACGTGTATATAGCCACAATTATACACGTGCAGTGGTAATGACGTAGAGTTGTCATAATTTTTACTACAAAAAAAAATCTTTACTGTTTTTAGTGTAGGCTTATCTGTGAACAAAAAGCGATTCCTCCCTATATCTACAACGTTAAATTGTTGTACAAAGATAGGGTTGTTATCTTCTGAAGTGGCCGAGCGTCCTTTTGAGAAGGTGTTCATCAACTACGTGGGTCCTTTTCCCCGTAGCAAGTCAGGTAGCTCCTACCTACTTGTTTGTGTGGATGCTTTCTCGAAGGTTGTTTGGCTTTTCCCACTTCGGAGTGCGACGGCTAAGCTCACCATCCGTGCTCTCCAGTCCCAACTCTTCCAGCACTTTGGTGTCCCTTCTACTCTTGTGTCCGACAACGGTAGCCAGTTTATCTCACACGAGTTTCGTAGGTTCTGTTTTGGCAATGGTATCAGGCATGTGACTACCTCTCCTTATTAACCACAGTCTTCTCATGCAGAGCGAATCAACCGCAATCTTCGGTCTGCCCTTATTACTTTCCATGCTGAGAAGCAGAACACCTAGGATGAGAGTCTCTCTTGGCTCCAGCTTGCTTTCAATTCTTCCAAGCATGAGAGTCACAATGCCACTCCCTTCGAAATTCTACATGGCTACCCTCCAAACAAACCTTTGTCCAACTTGTGGAGGCTAGAGGATCTTCTACCTGTGCCAGGTGCCACTGACGTAGTGTCCACGAGGCAGGCTGCTCGGCGCAACCTGCTACGTGCTAGAGAGAGAGTAAGGAGGAGGTATGATAAGGGTCGTACTCCTAACCCTTTTCAGGTTGGAGATCTGGTTCTTTGTCAGGCTCACCCGGTCACTTCGGCCGCGGAACGAAGAGCTGCAAAGTTGTGCTATCGGTGGTCTGGTCCCCACCGCATCGCTAGGTTTTTGTCACCGGTGACTGCTCTGCTGATTGATCCCCAGTCAGGCAGGGTGTTCAGGAAAGTCCATGTGTCCCAGCTTAAGGCTTTCCGAGGAACGGTTGATCCAGGAGTTGGTGTTCCTGGGGGTTTCTTGGGGCAAGGAGATTGATCACCTCTGCGCCGTAGGTTGCTGTTCTGAGAGAGTCTCCTTCTCTCTTTTCTGGTCAGGCCCGACCGTCAGGGTAGTTCGCTCCCTGTTCGAGGGGTTTCCCCTCTTAGTTTCTCTTTGGCGTCCTTGGAACACCACTCTTTGGAGGTTTCTTCTTCTTCTGTTTGGTTCCCTGAGGTACCGAGTTTTCTCCCCTGCCTAGGTGTGTTGAGGTTTTGCAGAGGGAGGTTGTACCGGGTCGTTTGACCGGTACATTTCGTTACTTTCGTCGTGGTCTGCCGGGCTGCCTGAGATCGCTTGTGCCCGGCGATTTTCTTCCTTTGGTGGCCGTTGGCTCGGACTCGTTCGTTCCTTGTTCCAGCTCTCGTCTGTCAGGTTGGCCGTCATTCGACTTGTTCTCCGCCTCTCATCAAAACAAGTCCGCCTAGAGACTCCAAAACGTAAGTGTTCCACTAGGCCCACACCCTACAAAAGAAATAATAAAAGGAAGAAAACTTGAACAGTGATTCAGGCCACAGACATGGGACTTATAGATGTATAGATTTATATAAAAAAAAACTGTTAATATTTATTGTAAATTTTTATTTAGTCTACTTTCTTGTTACATTTGTTTAAATTTTTATATTTGCTAGGCCCTACTGTTAAATAGTATTCTTTATCTTTATGTGTAAGCCTAGTGATTAAGTTAGTTGTTTTATTTCATTATTTGTAGTATGTTTTGAAGTGAATTTTTACTAAAACGGTACCGGGTTATATTTTATTTTTAATTACTTCTTTTTTTAAATCTTCACCAAAAGGGGATTATTTTGGTCTTTAACTTAACTTCCTATTCGGAGCTGCCCAGGGATTCCGGCTTACTCCCTGGCCTCGGTGGAATCATGGGATGTGGGCTAAATTGCCGGATTAATTGGTGTTACCAAAATTTTTCCAAATTTTCACTTTTAATTGGTTCTTTAATTTCTTACGTTTTGGGTGTCTCAGGTTTTGCGGCAGATAGGCCATGTAGTTGTTATTTGTTAAATTGTATTTTTCTTGTTAATTTTGTGTAGCTTGTTTGTTAAGGCTAATTGATATTGTGGCCTTCTGCCTGCTAGTTTTTGATTAATTGTTTGTTTTCTTGATAGTAAATTAGTTTTGCTCAGCTGCCGAGTCTTATTTTGACCCTCCAACTGCCACCCGTGATCCCATCGCTTGACTGATTTTGAGCCATCCCCCAGTTGGCACGCTTTCCAGTTTTGGTGGGGGGATGGGTCTCAGTAGATACTGATATCTGTACGTAGGTTTCACTTATTGAACTACACATTGTAGATACTGATATATATACGTAGGTTTCACTTATTGAACTACACATTGTAGATACTGATATCTATACGTAGGTTTCACTTATTGAACTACACATTTCAGATACTGATATCTATACGTAGGTTTCACTTATTGAAATACACATTGTACTGTAGATACTGATATCTATACGTAGGTTTCACTTATTGAACTACACATTGTAGATACTGATATCTGTACGTAGGTTTCACTTATTGAACTATACATTGTAGATACTGATATCTATGCGTAGGTTTCACTTACTCACCTTTTACTCTTTTAGTAGTTTATTATTAATATGTAACATTAATTTTCAGATTTCAGATAATCGTTAAAAGTGTTAATTACAGTTGTTTTACTGACATGCTTTCATGATCGATGACCTAGCTTTCAATACTAATACAAGATTGAATATTTAATTACTAGGGCCCACTTAAGCAAAAACCAGCCTTTGGTTATATCAATGGGTCAAGTAAGTAGCTTATTCTTACTAAAGTTAATCCTTGGGAGTTGTATTATTGTCTCAGAGTATCACACCAGGACTACGCCGTAACTTTATATACCTTAATGATGAATATGTACAGTTGAGAGACAAATGTAAGTGTGGTATATCCAATCTGCAGGCTAGTTTACTGTCCAATATCGTAGCTCACTGCTGGAATATGTAACACGATAAGTAGTATGATCACTACTAATTAACGCACAGAATACCATTACTTAATTATAATGTAGGTCCTTTGGTACAGGATATAAACATTAATGCTGCAGTAATTAATTGCTTTATACATTTCAAAGTATTAGAATTATAATTTTATAGGTTAAAATTAAAATCAGTTCAGCAATGAAATTAAGCAGTTAACGTGAAAATTGCTTTATTGTAAAATTTAAATAAGTATGGAAATATGATACTTTGGTTGAGTAAGTGTTAGGATCTACGTTACTTGGATAATTAATTGTACCTTTGATGATATATTATATATTCATCAGTTTATATCATAAAATAAAGTTAGTAAATATACTCGTTATTTCAAAGTTCACAATATATGAACAGTAAGACATTTTGTGTTTTGCCTGGTCGATTTTTTTACACCTCTGAAGGCAGTTTTACTTATCGTCATTTTATATAAATACTTTCAATTAAATCAAGCATTTTAAACAGATTTTATACATTTTTATAAAACGTTGAATAGATACAAAATTCAAAATTTTAAATGTACAAGAATAAGAGCCAATGTTTTATAAACTATATCATGGTAATTATAGAAAACAGGAGCCTTGTAGGTACTTAAATTGTGCGACATTTTTCCCAGATCGCAAATATGGCAAGGTCTTTACAATCAAATCTAAGCTCGTTTGAGCCGGAAATGTACCGATTTCAGTAAGGTTACGTTTTGTAAGGATATGGTATCAAAATCACTGAACGTGTATGGGTGGGCGGGTGGGTCAAAACCACTGTACGTGTATGGGTGAGCGGGTGGGTCAAAACCACTGTACGTGTATGGGTGGGCGAGAAGGTCAAAACCACTGTACGTGTATGGGTGGGCGGGTGGGTCAAAACCACTGTACATGTATGGGTGGGCGAGAAGGTCAAAACCACTGTACATGTATGGGTGGGCTAGAAGATCAAAACCACTGTACGTGTATGGGTGGGCGGGTGGGTCAAAACCACTGTACGTGTATGGGTGGGCGAGAAGGTCAAAACCACTGTACGTATATGGGTGAGCGGGTGGGTCAAAACCACTGTATGTGTATGGGTGGGCGGGTGGGTGATTGAATGATTGAATGAATCAACCTCTAAGAAAGTTCAATATTGACAGGTTGGGTATCGATAGGTTAGGTTATATTAGGTTTGGTTAAGTTCAGTTAAGTTAACCTACATAACCCTACAGACTAAAACCTAACTCAATCAAACCTATGAACACCCAACCAAGCCTTATCCTAACAAAATATAACCTTACCGAAACCGGCACATTTCCGGCACTAATGGCCTTAATTAACGATAACACACGTCGATTGCAAAGACATGGTCATATTCGTAATCAAGACATAATTTTGCAGGAGTACTCTCATAGCTATATGTACGGACAAAAATATTTTTCCGGGGTTTCCGCTGAAATAAACGACTATATTTTTATTTCTAGACTATGTCATGATTAATATGAAACAAACTTTCAGAAAAAAAATCGTCAAGGTCCCTATCCTATATAACTACCAAACATATAACATTTAGTATGTTTAACACAAGTTATATGTGTTATATTTTTTAACTGTTCTTAAAATATGATTTAACTATTTTGTGAAGGTGTAAAGGCATACATAATGGACACTGAAAGTAAGTCTATTACAATAACCAACCTTAAACTAATAGATAGTACTATAAATGAGATATCAATATCACCTCAACACCTGTATTTCCTCCCTCACAATTTCCAACTTGTAGGAAAGTTTGTAAAATCACTGGCGAGATGTATAGTTTAGTTGAACTTGGAGTGGACATTGTATTTATTTTATCTGGAGTATTTTAATAAAGATATTTGTCATTAATTCTGTTTACAGTTTCTTTACACTGTTAAAAATAATAACTTTTCTTCTTAAACATAATTAAACTTAATTCATAACATGTATTTGATCTAAAGATACCATAGGCCTCACTGTAACATCTAAAAACTTGGCAGCAACACCACATTACACTGAACTTATTTAGAAGTTATGTGATAATCTACTTCACAATTACTTATATATTCAACTTATTTACTTTTGATATCATTTTAAAGTGAATATATATAAACAATAATTGTGTCAAGATTACTTTTAACTGACGGAGAACTTCTTTCCGATATTAGAGTTTTCAAAGTTTTGTTATATTCTCTAAAAGAAGTTAAAAAATGATTTTATTATTTACTCTTGACTTAAAAAGATACAGTTTATATTTAAGAACCCTCCGTAAATATCATCTCTTCTCTCTACACAACACTACTAAACATATCACAGTCATGACCACATTCCACCAAATGCTTGGAATAAACACAAAACTGACATTTCCAAGACGTGAAGGTATTCCAGTCACGTTATGCAATCTCGGCCTGAGGTCAATGTAGTTCCATCGGTTATGACCTGCCCAAAACGATGCACAGTTTAGCAAGAAGCTTTCCTTTACACAAATGGAACGATTCTTTTCAGTGTTGGTTCATTCTGATCAGACATATACATACTGTTTATGAGTGTCATGGAACGCCCTGGAAAATTTAATTGAAAATTGGATAAAGAAAAAGATAAAGAATATGTTCCTTAGATAAAGAAAAACATATTTCACAATATAAATATGGGTCTACGGTAACTAGATTTTTGTCTGCCTGTCTGTATGTGTTTTTTACAAATTATTTTATAACTCAAGAACTATTTAGGACGTGAACTAATGTGTAGCTTAATAGGTAAAATACATACTCTGATACTACTGAGGATGACACATCATAGCATGAGTGAAACGTTTGGTGATGTAAATAACACCTTGACGTGGTAGGTGCCGGAAGATTTAGTTATTATATGTACATACCAATAGTGCTAATGTACGTGTATGGGTGGGTGGTGGGTCAGTGCTAATGTACGTGTATGGGTGGTTGGGTCAGTGCCAATGTACGTGTATGGGTGGTTGGGTCAGTGCTAATGTATGTGTATGGGTGGTTGGGTCAGTGCTAATGTACGTGTATGGGTGGTTGGGTCAGTGCCAATGTACGTGTATGGGTGGGTGGGTCAGTGCCAATGTATGTGTATGGGTGGGTCAGTGCCAATGTATGTGTATGGGTGGGTGGGTCAGTGCCAATGTATGTGTATGGGTGGGTGGGTCAGTGCCAATGTATGTGCATGGCAAGTTCTTATTATATACGTTATTATTATACGGTCGTATTACAGTGAAAGTATACATATTGATGTTTTATGAGTGATATTTTATAATTGAATTATTTCAAGTAAATACATTTCGGGATTTGTTAATTGTTACTTTCTTTGTATATTGTTGTTTAGGGAGCCGGAGAAAGGATTAAGGATTATTTGGTTGAAGTTATTAGTTCTCATCTAAATTTTGATTTATTCCACAGGTTTAACTACCGATCTAATACAAAGCCTAGTAGTTTAACAGGGCCATCACTC
The DNA here is from genome assembly GCA_035578905.1 of Stictocephala bisonia. Lineage (NCBI taxonomy): Eukaryota > Metazoa > Arthropoda > Insecta > Hemiptera > Membracidae > Stictocephala > Stictocephala bisonia. Next base: position 113,636 of record JAQJVL010001759.1, on the reverse strand, counting down.
TCCACATTCCTAGAAATACCCAAACAACTTACTTACTGAAATAGAAAAATAAATAACCCATGTGTGATATTTCTACAGGTTATTCGATTCATATAGGCGTTCTTTGATTCATATAGGTGTTATTCGATTCATATAGGTGTTCTTTGATTCATATAGGTGTTATTCATTTCATATAGGCGTTCTTTGATTAATATAGGTGTTATTCGATTCATATAAGTGTTCTTTGATTCATATAGGTGTTATTCGATTCTTATAGGTGTTATTCGATTCATATAGGTGTTATTCGATTCATATAGGCGTTCTTTGATTCATATAGGTGTTATTCGATTCATATAGGCGTTCTTTATTCATATAGGTGTTATTCGATTCATATAGGCGTTCTTTGATTCATATAGGTGTTATTCGATTCATATAGGCGTTCTTTTATTCATATAGGTGTTATTCGATTCATATAGGCGTTCTTTGATTCATATAGGTGTTATTCGATTCATATAGGTGTTATTCGATTCATATAGGCGTTCTTTGATTCATATAGGTGTTATTCGATTCATATAGGAGTTCTTTTATTCATATAGGTGTTATTCGATTCATATAGGCGTTCTTTGATTCATATAGGTGTTATTTGATTCATATAGGTGTTCTGTGATTCATGTAGGTGTTATTCGATTCATATAGGCGTTCTTTGATTCATATAGGTGTTATTCGATTCATATAGGTGTTATTCGATTCATATAGGCGTTCTTTGATTCATATAGGTGTTATTCGATTCATATAGGTGTTATTCGATTCATATAGGCGTTCTTTGATTAATATAGGTGTTATTCGATTCATATAGGTGTTCTTTCTTTCATACAGGTGTTATTCGATTCATATAGGCTTTCTTTGATTTGTTTATTAAAAATTTCAAACTGGATTAATAAAAATAGACTTTTAATAAATACAAAGAAATCTAGCTCAATTATCTTTTCATACAAACCATCAACAGTGAGTAAATATAAAAACGAATTAAATATCAAATGCCACTCTCATGCTTGCATCTATGAGTGTACTTGTGTAAAAATAGATTTTAGTGAAAAAGTTAAATATTTAGGTATATTCATTGATTCTGATTTGAGGTGGCACTCTCATTTGGAATTTCTTGTAACAAAATTACGGAAAATCAACTATAGTCTCTACCATATGAGAGGTTTTTTGTACCCCCTTGATTTACGTACATTGTACTTATCTTGGTTTGAATCCACCCTGAGGTATGGAATTGTACACTGGGGAGGTACTTTCAAAGATATTTTAAAACCACTAATTATAGTACAGAAACATGCCATTCGTACAGTTTGTAGCGTGGGAAAGTTTCATCCCTCTGCTGAACTTTTTAACTTTCTTAATGTCATGAATTTCAACCGTATTTACACATATTCAATTTTAATGTTTGTCAAAAAATATAGTTCAATTTTTAATCATGTAAACGTTATTAAGTACACTAGGCATGTCAGTAATAAAATGTTGATTTTTCCTCTGTACAAAAAAGAAACTAGTAGAAACCAATGTTATTTTAAATGCACTTTAATGTTTAATAAATTTTTAAAAAATCTTAATATTAATGAAAAACTTTCTAATTACAAGACAAACTTAAAAAAATTACTTCAAACAATAGATTAGAAACCTTGTATATGCTTATTGAATCTTATAGTATTAATACATTGTTAGTATATTTATGGCATATGTTTAAATGTGTAATGTATATATTATGTTTCATGTTTTAGTTTAAAATAATTAACAGTGTTGTGTTTCCTTTATATTTTTGATGTAGAAATAGCGAAGTAAGACTGCTAGAAGACTAAGTTTAATTTTAAATGTATTCTTCAATTTCATTTTAGCCGAGCGTGCCTTGTGCACATGGCAAACTGTTTTATAAAAAACTTATTATGTGAATAAAGATTTTCTTATTCTTATTCTTATTCTTTGATTCATATAGGTGTTATTCGATTCATATAGGTGTTCTTTGATTCATATAGGTGTTATTCAATTCATATAGGTGTTCTTTGATTCATATAGGTGTTATTCGATTCATATAGGTGTTCTTTGATTCATATAGGTGTTATTCGATTCATATAGGTGTTACTCGATTCATATAGGTGTTATTAGATTTATATAGGCGTTCTTTGATTCATATAGGTGTTATTCGATTCATATAGGTGTTATTCGATTCATATAGGCGTTCTTTATTCATATAGGTGTTATTCGATTCATATAGGCGTTCTTTGATTCATATAGGTGTTATTCGATTCATATAGGCGTTCTTTGATTCATATAGGTGTTATTCGATTCATATAGGCGTTCTTTGATTCATATAGGCGTTCTGTGATTCATATAGGTGTTATTCGTTTCACATAGGCGTTCTTTGATTCATATAGAAGTTATTCGATTCATATAGGCGTTCTTTGATTCATATAGGTGTTATTCGATTCATATAGGTGTTCTTTGATTCATATAGGTGTTATTCGATTCATATAGGCGTTCTTTGATTCATATAGGTGTTATTCGATTCATATAGGCGTTTTTGAATAAATGAATAAATAAATGAATGAATGATTTATTTCCACAATTATGTTACAAAAATATAACAAATAAATTGTTTGGAAATATACTGGCCACTTAATCTAGTTGTGTGGCCAGGAAAAATAAAATAATCCATTAAAAATACATATATGAATACATACAGTCTAGCTCCACATAAAAAAACACTCCTGTGGCGTCTAAATAGAAAATATTGCAAATAAAAAATACTTCTACATATTTATGTACATATAATTTGGTATTTATTGCCTGTGCAATGTTCTTAATGAAATTCAGAAACAGTTGAATTTATATTTATACAGCATATTTTATATTTTTATGAGAACAGTACCAACATTTAAGAAAACTTATACTTCCCAGATAACATCAGAATTATACATATACATAAATATATACATATTTATACATATATATAAATATATACATATATACATATATCCATACACACATATATTTTGTTTTATAAAAAGTATAATATAAACAATTTAAATGAAAATATTTTTAGTTAAAAAACAAGGTCAATATGAATAATAAACAAAAAATATATTTTGTTTTATAAAAAGCATAATATACAATTTAAATGAAAACATTTTTAGTTAAAAAACAAGGTCAATATGAATAACAAACAAAATTCTCATCCGTACTTTCATTCTCGCTAAGGTGGAACCCAGCGCGGCAAGAAGACCAGCTGGCGGCTGGTAGCCCTCACTCCACATTGCCAGGCCGTCAAAGCTCTGTCCCTGCCGGTCCAGAAGCGCCACCGAGCATTCCACCCAACATTCATTCTACATTCACACATTCAACAATCATCCATAGTACAACTATACTTAATCTACAAACAAGAAATTTACACTTTGTTGGTTAAATAACCAGTCTAACAACTTTCGAATAAACTGTTTTACGTTATTTAAATTCCTTATATTTATTGGTACTTTATTAAACAGTTTTGGGCCTAAGTATAAGAATAATCGTTTGACAATCATCTTAATGACTTTTGGTAGTCTAAACTTCCCTTGTAAAACATTTCTTGTTGTGTGATATATTTTGTCACTACCTCGGTTCCCACTTCTTACATAAATTAATTTTAAAACTTTATATATAAAAAGGTGCTGTAGTGGCAAGACCTTAATTTGCTCATATAACGGGAAAGAGCTGTCTCTTAATTTCTTTTTCAATATAATTCTTATAAAAATGTTTTGTGTTACCCTCAGTCTGTCAATTAAAATTTTGAACGCTCCCCCCCAACATGTTATGCCGTATTGTAGTCTAGAATGAATTAGTGCAAAATATAGTGTTCTAAGAAGATCAGTACTACAAAAGTTTCTTAAAAAATAAAAGGTTCTTATTGATGTTCTTATTTTTTTATGTAATTCAGATATATGTATTTCCCAACTTAACTTTTCGTCAAAAATTACACCGAGGTATTTAAAACTTTGAACTTTTTCTATAATTTGGCAGTTGCAATTATTTATCACAGACTGACATTGTGACTCATGATATTTTATATGAAATGGAAAGTTAAAGCTCTGGGATTGAAAATTAACAAATTTTGTCTTTTTTACATTCACTTCCATCTTATTTCTAACAGACCAGTTTCTTAATAACACTAAATCAATCAACATATTGTTCCCTATTACCTCTAACAGATCATGCGAATAAAACAAGGCTATGTTATCCACAAAAGCGCATATATCACCTTTAAATTGAAGTTTTAATAGGTCATTGACAAATATAAGAAACAGAGTTGCAGAGATCACTGATCCTTGCGGGACTCCAGATCTTACGGTCAGGGGATTACTATTTGAGTTTCTTATTCTTACGACTTGCTTCCTTCCCACAAGGAAACTTCGGAACCATCGCAATGCCACTCCTCTAACACCCACTGCATTTAATTTATCTAGTAAAATACCATGACTAACTAAATCAAAAGCTTTCCTGAAATCAATAAATAAAACTGATGTTTTTTTACTGGAATTGAAATTGTTATAAATTTTATCAGCAACAAAAATCAGCGCATCTTCATTTGATTTGCCTTTAATGAATCCAAATCGTTTGTTACTAAAAAAATTCAAGTTATTTAAATAGTTCAGCAAACGAATTTTAATAATTTTTTCAAATATTTTAGAAAAAACTGACAACAAGCTTATTGGTCTTAGATTGTCAAGTTTTGTTGAGTTGTTATTTTTCCAGATTGGAACAACAACACTTAATTTTAATTTTTCGGGGAAGATTCCATTACTAAAACTCAAATTGATGATATGTGCCAATACACATGCAATTTCGTCCGATACTAATTTAACAAGTTGAACAGAAATGTTGTCAAAGCCGGTTGATTTTTTGTTTTTCAAGTTACTAATAATTAGTTTCACTTCAAGAGGAGTAGTAGGTTGTAGGAAAATTGAGTGCGGCTGATTGTATAGTGGCGGCAGAGTGTTATCAGGGACTGTACCTCCACCTGACCCCTGTTCGGACTGTACGGAGATAAGATAATCATTGATAGCGTGTGCAATATCTAAAGGTTCATTTAACACTGTACCGTTATCCAATTATATTTCCTCTACACTTTTGCTGTTATTTCTACCTGTTAACTTATTTATTAAACTCCACTGCTGAGCCGCGTCTCCTTTACAACTTAAAAAACTTATTCTCATAATAACGGTTTTTTGTAAAAGTTATTTCACACATTAGATTGTTACAGAATCTATGAAAGTAACCAATAAAGTTTGAATCATATGGCCTTCTTTTAGAAATTTTATAAAGCTTTTTTCTTTTTTAAATTTTACTTAAAATACTTGATGTTATCCATGGAGCAACATTCTTAGTCCTACTTAACTTAGTGTTACAATGGAATAATATTTTACAACTTACTAGTTTTTGCGATAAAGTTTCATAAAAAATATTATAACTAGTGTTAACATCATTACTTTCGTATACTTTATTCCAATTAACATCTTTTAATTTTGTCTTAACTAAAGTGAAATCAAATGTATATTTATCTGGTAGGCTCGGTTGACTATTATAAGTATATGTATCTTTGATACTACTGAGCAATTTGAGTCCTAACATACAGTGGTCAGTTAGACCAACATCAAAAATTTCGCTCTTAAATTAATTTAAATCTTTATGCCTTACAAAGATATGATCTATGCAAGATTTTGATCTACTTGTGATACGTGTTGCATTATTAACCAAAGAAATAAAACCATTGTTGTTCATTAAACTAATATAATTTAAAGTACTCAGTTCTTGATTTAGCAAATTAATATTTACATCTCTGATATAAACAATGTTACCAGTTAATTTTTTTAGTACCAGTGATAACTCTTCGGAAAATTGGTTTTCAGAAAAACTGTGTAACCTGTACAAACAGAAAACTTAATTACTGTACTACCATTGAGTTTAATGTTTAAAAGCAAAGAATCAGCTGTTGTCATTTTTAAGTTCAAGTCATTTACAGTAATTGTGTTAGGTAATAAGATGATTGTACAGAGTTGATACATTCTGTAGTTATAAGATTTGATTTTTGGTATTTCCCATGTTCACTAAAGCCAAGAGAGAGAGAGGGTTATCTGCCCTTAGAATAAACATCACGCCACCCCAAACTCGAGCTCTCATTGGTGCTCAGGAATAAACCCACCTCGGGTGACGGTTTCGTGCCACACAGCACCACACACACTCACGCTTAGTATCTCAAAGTGTAAGGTCGTGGGTCTCACTTCCAACTCAACAATTAGTGATTGTGTGCTTTTTAAATTCTAACTCTACCTCTTGCAACTCCCTCTAACTCTGTACTGCTCATCCAGACCTTCAAGAACCTCGTTTGTGCGGTACGTGGTCGGTCTTCTGGACTTTCGAAACGCTCGTACTTCCGCGACTACTCTCCAACTACTCCTGTTGGATACGTGGTCAACCAATCTCTGTGGTGAGTCAATTCTCTCTAATTAATTATTTACGTCCTTAGTGTATTCCCCCGTCTGCTCCGGAAGAGCAGTGGTCCTCCGTGTTCAGGAACAGAAACATTAACATTCTCTACCCGACAAATTGATTCCTCTACAAAACACAGAACCCCTCCTGCCCTATAGTTATCATTACACTGGTAATGTACTCTATAACCTGGAATGCTATACAAGCCCACCTCTTGTACCGGGTCGTTTTGACCGGTACATTTCGTTACGTTCGTCGTGGTCTGCCGGGCTGCCTGAGATCGCTCGTGCCCGGCGATTTGCTTACTTTGGTGGCCGTTGGCTCGGACTCGTTCGTTCCTTGTTCCAGCTCTGGTCTGTCAGGTTGGCCGTCATTCGACTTGTTCTCCGCCTCTCGTCTAAACATGTCCGGCTAGAGACTCCAAAACGTAAGTGTTCATTTTGTAATTTCTAATATCTAATCACCCTTTTGGTGAAAATACTTTGTTTAAATAATAATAATCGGGCTTACTTGTGTTTTCAGGTTTTTGTTCAATCTATGTTTATTGTCTAGATCTTGGTTAACCTAGGTTCGAGCCACGTGCTCAATGTTACCGTTTTACCATTAATTGCTTTATTATATATTGTTTTATATTCAATTGTAGTTCCGTATAATGTTTATTGAGCCTTTTCAGTTGGAGTTACCCCTTTACTATTTTTTTTGTTCATTGCCAATAACCTAGCCTATCTGTTTAGTTTGATTTTCATTTTATAACCAATTGCTTCTGTAACAATAGCCTAGTTTTTTAGTTTGTCATTTTTTAGTTCCATATACGTAATTCCTTTATAATGTGTTAAGTTGTAATTGGGTTTAAATATGATTTTCCAACATAATTATTCATAGCCTAAAATTAATCTTTTATTATCTAGTGTGCTCCAATCATGTTCTTGTTTGTCTTTTCCTGTTTGGTTTTGTAGTTTTATGCACCTTCATAGTTTTATAGTTTGTTCTGTGTATTATTTTTGGTGGTTGTGGCTGTACTGTTTCTAATGTGCTGTGTTGGGCCTTGCAATCCAGGGTCCATGAGTGGGAGGTTTTTCCCTCAGCTTGCCGTCCGGGTGAAGTTGACCATCGATACTGCTAGCCTGTCCTGAGGACCATGTATAGAGGCCATTGGCGACCCTGCTGCCCCACCTACATCTTTGGGTAGGAGTCTTCTGTCCTCAGGTCAGTGCGTTCCATCTTGTTTTCCCGGCGGCTGAGCTGGGGGGGGGGGATAGTTTGTAAAAAAAAAAAAAATAATAATTAAAGAAAGAAAAAGAAAAAATGGTGCGGAACTATTTATTGAGGCCTAGGCCTAAGGACTTGAATAGTGATTTATGCAACACCTATATGTATTCTTATGTGTAGTATTATGCCATGGGGACCTATATGTATTCTTATGAAAGAAAAAAAAACTTAAAATACAAAAAGAACTTTTAGTGTTAATACTTATTGTTATTTAGTTTAATTAGTCTATTTTGTTGTTATATTTTTTTAGAGTTTATATTTGTTAGGTACCTACTGTTAAATTGTGTTGTTATTTATTTTTATGCTTTAGGCCTAGTGATTTAGTTAGTTATTTATTTATTTCGTGTATTGTATTATTGATGTCAGGGGATAATAGAACGGTACCGTGTTATATATTTTTTTAAATTATTTAATTTTTAAACTTTCACCAAAAGGGGATTATTGTACTTTTACTTAACTTCCTATTCGGAGCTGCCCAGGGATTCCGGCCTACTCCCTGGCCTCAATGGAATCATGGGATGTGGGCTAAATTGCCGGGTTAATTGGCGTTGTCAAAATTTTTCACTTTTAAGTTGTTAATAAATTGTCTTACGTTTGGGTGTCTCAGGCTTTGCTGCAGATAGGCCATGTAGTTTGTAATCTTTAATTGTGGTATTTAGGGCGTTTGTTGTTAATTTGTATTTTCTAGTGATTTTTTTGTGTTTCTTGTCGTTAATTCAAGTGAATCTTAATATTGTGGCCTTCTGCCGTTTTTTTATTAATTAATTTTTTTGCCTTGGAAAATAAAATTAGTCTTTGCTCAGCTGCCGAGTTGTCATTTGACCCTCCAACTGCCACCTGTGATCCCATCGCTTGACTGGTTTTGAGTCATCCCCCAGTTGGCACGCTTTCCAGTTTTGGTGAGGGATGGGTCTCACTCTCCAGTCCCTATCCATATCTCACTAAAAATAATAAACTGAGGTTTACAATTAATTTTATTGAAATCTATTAAAAAGCTATTGAAATTTCTTCTCATGCTACGTATATTACTGTAAATTAATTTACCATTAAAATTATCTGTATTGTTATCAAAAAATTTACTTAAACTTAAGTTGTAACAGGATTCACTTTCAGTATCTGTATGAAATTCCATATTTAGATTTTCTTATTTTTAACTATAAATTAGTACATAAAAAACATAAATAATAAAATTAAGAGGTGTAGCAGATGTAAGCAAAACAACCAGAGATAAGTAACAAACATCCGATAGAGTGGAAGGGTTTGGAGGAAAACAGAACCAAAATCTTCGTAGATAATCTTTAGACAATCACCAGTAAATTTACTTGAGGCTGTTAAGCTCATCATAAGTGTTAATTCTTTTACAATTTTCTCCTGCTGCTCTCCTGACGAAGAATTTACCTTCGCGGCTCCACACGTAGGTATAGCCTACCTCCCTGCCCTTTTGATTCAGTTTGGACAGAAACAATTTGTTTTCGGGCGACAAGTGTTCATTTATATACACTCGATTCATATAGGTGTTATTCGATCCATATAGGTGTTCTTTGATTCATATAGGTGTTATTCGATTCATATAGGTGTTATTCGATTCATATAGGCGTTCTTTGATTCAAATAGGTGTTATTCGATTCATATAGGTGTTCTTTGATTCATATAGGTGTTATTCGATTCATATAGGTGTTATTCGATTCATATAGGTGTTATTCGATTCATATAGGCGTTATTTGATTCATATAGGTGTTATTCGATTCATATAGGTGTTATTCGATTCATATAGGTGTTATTCGATTCATATAGGCGTTCTTTGATTCATATAGGTGTTATTCGATTCATATAGGTGTTCTTTGATTCATATAGGTGTTATTCGATTCATATAAGCTTTCTTTGATTCATATAGGTGGTATTCGATTCATATAGGTGTTATTCGATTCATATAGGTGTTATTCGATTCATATAGGCGTTCTTTGATTCATATAGGTGTTATTCGATTCATATAGGTGTTCTTTGATTCATATAGGTGTTATTCGATTCATATAGGTGTTATTCGATTCATATAGGTGTTATTCGATTCATATAGGCGTTCTTTGATTCATATAGGTGTTATTCGATTCATATAGGTGTTATTCGATTCATATAGGTGTTCTTTGATTTTTATCGTAATTACGCACGTATTACTTATCTTTAGAATGTTTTATAGCTCTAACGGTTTTCGTGAAATTTGATTTTGAAAGCTTTAAAAGGCCGCCATTTTGAAACGAATTTAGTTACTGCAATTGGGTTTATTGCCTTATTTTACCTGTTAAGGTACACTTTAACACTAAGTTTGAAGTTTAAAGTTTAAAGTTTGAATTTTGAAGTTGAGAACTAAATAGTTCTCGAGCAATTTGTGAACAACTCATATAGACAGACGAACATCTAGTCACCGAAGGCCCATGGTGACTAGATTTTCAAGACAAACATACTGTGAAACATGTTTGTCTTGACCTATGGAATAATTTTGCTGAAACGTCTAAGTGAGTTCCGGGACGTCCAGTAAGAATATAATGTATTATCCCACTTTATGAAAAAAGTACTTTCATCATTATTGGATGGTTTTCCATTTAAATTATTTTAATTTTAATATGTTTATTTAACATATCATTTTATCATAAGTAGGGCGATTCTACATATCTAGAGCAGCACCTTTGATTGATTTAAAATTATCCTCTATAAAAAAGTGTGATTGTTAAACCTAGTAATTATTTTGACGCCACCCTGAGATGATCTATACTAACAACCACTATTACGTTTGACTGATTCTGTACAACATAACTTTGAACGTGATATTTTGCAATGAAACTACGTCCATGATCTTTCGTAAGATTCAAGATATTAAATAATTTATGACATATTTTTTATTGGGTATTGAGTAATTTATTCCGTAATATAATCGGATGAAAAGGTTTATGTGAGAGAATGAAAATATATTTGTAAGCTGGAATGTTTTACTTATGGATAAATAAACTCGGAATAAACTGTTCTTCTATATCATTTCACTTTGTGTTTGTCAAAGTGTCACATATGGAAGGTAACAACAAATTGGTGGTAAGTGCTGGCACAACTCCTTTGTACTTCTGTGGTAAGTGCTGGCAGAACTCCTTTGTACTTCTGTGGTAAGTGCTGGCACAACTCCTTTGTACTTCTGTGGTAAGTTCTGGCACAACTCCTTTGTACTTCTGTGGTAAGTGCTGGCACAACTCCTTTGTACTTCTGTGGCAAGCTGGCTTTTGAGCGATAAAAGAAATAAATGTGTACACATGTTTTAAATAAACTATTTTAATCAAGTAAATCAAGAATTTGAGATTAATTTTATAATCAATAATTTAAAAGTAAACTTATTTATTTGTTTGTTTGTTCAGAAAATGCAGTGAATGCTTATTTTGGTCGCATGTGCCAATTACCGTTCCATGAGCGAATTCCTCAGCACGAACTGACGGAATATATTACGACTGGTAAGAGCCGATACTGTTGTTAATTTGTGTTAAATAAATAACATAACAATTAGCTATTTTTAAAATAAAGGATAAGAGTTACAAATTGGCATCTTACACCTAATACACCTAAGTGGCCCACTAGACAACTATCAACTCGTGAGGGTTTCAGTGTAAGATCAATGACTAGTATGTCTGATACAATCAAAATATCTGTTTGTTATTCTGTAATACTTATGTACAGTGTATTAGTTATTAATTCTTCAGCAGTTTTTGTTTATTAGTATCAATAACATTAATAGAGGATTAGTCTATTACAAGTTATAATTTCAAATAATTCTCAAATTATAAATTTATTTTATTAAATTATTAGTTCTTTACCGACTTAATCAAATTTATCATAATTTAACAAAAACAGTTAAAGGTTGTCTTATTTTACCAGGTGAAGTTAGGGCTAAGAAGCCCTCTCTAACTTAAACAGGGTGACTTACGAACCATCACCAGTGACCGGGCATGCTGGCTGTGTGCAAGGACGGGATCACTCAGATGGCCACCCGTCCAAGGGACAACCACGATCGATGTTGCTTGACTCCGCTACCTTGCGATAACGTCAGAACCCTCCGGTCAAGGCCATTGGCAGATTACAAGTATAATATCAAATTTATAATTATTTAGATTGAATATATTGTAGAAAATGTTTAATTTACTTTCTTCCGTGATCTTTTTAATAACGAATTCTCAATTGCTGTTTAAGATTAAAATTTACGTACCATTTTTATCAATTTTCATAGTAGGTTAACAAATATTAAATATTTTATAGGCAATTTAATTGCCAGTATATTTCATAGTTAATGTGAATATTCAGTCCTAAATAAATGAGTTTTAACACTGTTGATTTACAATGAGTTTTAATATTGTTAATTTTGTTGGTATAAGGCTACAAGTTTGTACAAAATTAATTAAATCTATTTCAAATTATAGCATTCAATATTCATTGCATTGAACCGTTTATAATGAAACATGTGGGTTGTAAAGTATGAAATTCATCGCTACACATTATCTGGGTGACATAACCATAATGACACATTTAGCATTTTTACTAAAGAACAATTGACAATATCTTTATATTACTATCATTATAGTTTTACGAGGTAAATGTTAAATGGAACAACATCTATGTAACAAGCTTATAGCACTTACGTTCTGATATGGCCTTTATGTCACATAGTAACATACGAGAACTACTAGATGACATACGAGAACTACTAGGCGACATACGAGAACTACTAGGTGACATGCGAGAACTACTAGGTGACATACGAGAACTACTAAGCGACATACGAGAACTACTAGTCGACATACGAGAACTACTAGGTGACATACGAGATCTACTAGACTACATACGAGAACTACTAGGCGACAAACGAGAACTACCAGACGACATACGAGAACTACTAGGCGAAATACGAGAACTACGCGTACTAGGTGACATACGATAAATACTAGTCGAGAACTTTAACTGTGTTCTCGTATTATAACAATCAACTTCTTCAAGAACTAAATCACTGGGTATATTACCCGTATTTATTCAGATTTGGCATATTTTTTTACCTGTTTATTTATGTCCCCATTTTATGATCCATGTTGATATTTAGACTAAAGGTATGCAAGAATTCTTTAAAAAGTGGCAGTTCTATGCAACAGAACACAATATAGGTCTAATCAAATCAAATCAAATAAAAAACCATTTATTCAAATTAAAAATATTTACAAATTAAATTCAACCATGTGTAAGAATACACGCGCGGTTGACAAAACAACACAAAACGTACTTCCTTAATAATATATCTTGAGATTGGTTCAACTTATCATTTCACTGCAAATAGTTTCATAAGCAACATTACTCAAATAACTAAACAAAATATGTAATTTTAACCAACATAAATAATCTTCAAATTATTACAATTAAAGTAAATCAAATTATTTCTAAACAAAAAGCATATACACATATATACATACACATATACACACATACACGCATACAAATTCGCATTCATTCCTATATACATACAAATACCAACACATTCACCATTGCCCATACATCCCCGAAACATAAAATCAATACACCTAAACAATTAAATTATTTTTAACTAACTTTTTAATTTTAATTTGTATATACTAATATTGCTATTGTAAAAAACACGCAAGTGGCATATGTTAGCATTGATATGTGGTACATCTAATGTACCAAAATATGTGACAAATGAACTATACACGTGAACTATGCATATGAAAATATTCATTAAATCTCGATTTTTAGATATAATCACGAATATCTCCTGATTCCAAAGTAATAAAGTTTTAATTGACACTGTTATGAAGGACGCAGGCCATTATATAGGCGTTGCATAGGCCTCAGAACTCTCTCTCTATTATAAATTGTAAAATTCATATGTAAAGGAGTACAACACAGAAACAAATCTACCCAATAGAAATTTAATCTGGTTTTGATTAGCGATAGTGAGACATAAAAAGTTACTCCCTTGAAGACTCTGTCAAATAACCCTATTAATGGTGAAAATTAAGCAATTTGATTCAAGAACTGACTTCATCTTTTTTGTAGTTTAGCTTTAAATTTTTTTCAGTCATTTTTCCGGACATAAACATCATATTCTGAAATCAGTTTATCAACTGAACAAAATTGATCAACTATTGACGCAGTCCCTAATCTTGAAGAGTTTGGAGGGTACAGAACTTTCTAAGCGTATTCCTGAATGTCTCTTAGGATTTTGACAGTGCTTGCCACGCAATTTTATTACATAAGATTGAAAACTGAGATATATGTTATCTGCCTCATAAATGGTCGTCAACATCTCATCTCCGAATCACAAATCAGGGGGAACTAGTTGACAATGTTTTTTTCATAGAGATCTCTCATGATCCAGGGATCCTCAGGGATCTGTTCTTGGTTCTATTTTATTTTAAATTATAAACTCTTAGAACATAGATTCTTATTGAAAGAACTATTAAAAAATGGGTGACATGACTCTGTGTCAAAAATATTCATGGCATAGTTAGAAACGTGTATTACATTTAGCATTTTTATTTATCATTACAGTTATGGGAGGCTATGTCACATATAAGTTCGATAAGTTTAGGGTAGAGAAAAACGTAAAAAGAAGAAATCGCATATAGAGTGATGTCACAAAGCATTCAGGAAGCTTGTGGTACTGACTTTAACCGAGCTGTACCTCAATCGAAGTTTTGCTGATTATAGTGTGGTAATATATATTAATACAATACCAAAGGCAACGGATAGGTCACTAACACAGTGAGATACATATGACTAATGAGTCTGAGAAACTTCCATCTCGAGCTTGAATCATATTCATTAACTAGCTTCACGAGAGCATCAAAGAATCCTCATTCAAACAAAATGTAATGCTCGACCAAAACTCCTCTTGATATCAAAGTCCATATTATTTATTATTACTCACTTGAAAAGTTCTCGTCAGATCAAAGGGAATAAGAAAAACAACATTTCAAACTTAAAACTGGTAGTAAATTTAATGTGATTAAAGTTTGAAGGTTTGAATAAACAGATTATTTAACGAAAATTGATTGATTTCAGCAGTATTTACCGTTGTTTACAATCCAAATGTATATTATCATAATGCACTAAAGATATATTATTATTGATGCGGTTAGTGTTTTTAATATGAGCCTCAGTCTGAAGACAAGTCTTTATAATATGACGTAAATATTTAAGTCAATATTTTTTTCGTTATATCATGATTTTATACTCCAAGTAAATAATTATGGGGTAGCTAATTACATATTACAAAATATTCTTCATTTAAGACCACGCTCTCTCCAATTTATTTAATTAGTATATTTGACAATTCTCTATCAAGTTTACAACAAAAAATAATTAGTGCACACCAAGACAAAAACGGCAATAACTTTGCATAGTATTCATAGAGAAATAAAAAACTTATTGTATAATTTTATTTGTATAATATTATTAAACGTTTTCTATTATTTTAAAAACAATACATTTTAAAATGTGTTACTTTTATTTGACTAGTGAATGTGATAAGAAAAGTTAGTTTATTAATTTTATTATGTTTTGACATGATCTATTGTGGTTGTTATTGTTGGTTAGGTGTAAGAGAGGACTAGTCATAACCTCGCCATTTATACACTTTGTTGTCAATAAAGCCATTTTCATTTCATTCGTATAATGATATTCTTCAGTTTTTAAGGTGTTATGTTGTACCTCTTTACAAAAATGGTTTTAGAAAGCATAAATCAATGAGTCCGTTAACACCATCGGAATAAAAAATGCTCCAATAAAAAGCTTAGACTGTCTTTGAGCAATTAAAGCTTCTTCAGCAACTGTCCTCATTACAGACAAATCAGCTCCAAACAATTTCCTGTCAGGAAAATTTACCTTTTTTCTTAATTTGGACTGTTTATTGGCTATTTTATCAGATATACAATTTATACTTTGCATATAACTTCCTTTCTATTTTATTTAATGTTTGTATAGTTTCTACATCACAATCCCTCTTTTTTCATCTTAAAATAAAACTATACATCAATTCATTATTATTGCAATTATGACTTTATATTTTCATAAATAACGCCATTTCAATAATGTTAGCTTAACATCCGAGCAGACTCAAGTTTTGAATAAACTATCAATCAAGTTTGTCAAAATATTTGTTCCTGGTCGAAGAGTGTGTTTTTACTTCAATATTTACAATACACAAGTTACTATAAACTCATTACGTTTAATATTGATTGATCTTATTTAAATCGGTACGATCATTCAACAATGTCTCCTAAGAATACACTAGAAATACTTTAATTCACTGATGTTAATAAATAATTCCTAAAAGCTTATCGTTAGGAATTAAGTATAAATCCACTACTGTACTTGTTCATAAATATGAAGAACGAGATAGGCATGTCAATTTGAAACTAAACTTACTATTATTAGGTTTTTACATACAGAATTTATCCTAGATAACATTTAAATAAGTCTTATACGGGATGTTTGGGAGTTACATATAACTACCGGGATGTTTGGGAGTTACATATAACTACCGGGATGTTTGGGAGTTACATATAACTACCGGGATGTTTGGGAGTTACATATAACTACCGGGATGTTTGGGAGTTACATATAACTACCGGGATGTTTGGGAGTTACATATAACTACCGGGATGTTTGGGAGTTACATATAACTACGATTTGACGTGCATTTTAATAACTGAAGGAAATCAACATACCTTATATAAGTTACACATCCGGCTATAACGCAACCTTTGCACTGTGGTAATTGCGTAACACAATTTGCACCACAATCTTTAGTGCCACTTAAGGGAGCCTCAGTACCACAACTGTGGACAGAAATTGAATTATAACTTTACTTTGAACCTCCTGCACGGAAGGGATATGACCTTACATTAACGTTTAGCTAAGGGAAAAGTACAGTATAATAAAATATCCTCTTATTGACAACCAACTCATTTTCAAATACTATTTACAAATTTTACTATAAATCTTTTATCATTGTCTTTTTAAGGAGACATTAAATATATTACTTCTGAGATGGAAAGTAGTACAGCAAAATTTCATTATTGAGAAAATGCAAGTTACTTCATTCTATAAATTAAATTTTATTGAAGATAATTTTCAATAATATATCAGTTAGAATGTAGTATGTGTATTTCAACTAAAAAACACTCGGAAGAGAATATTTCTCATCTATTGTTAGTATAAATCATGATTGATAGTCAAGATGTTTTCAGAGAATTACAAATGAATGACAGATTGTTTATAAATGGCTCACTGCGAGTATTAATAAATATTAATAAATAAAAATAAATAAATAAATATCTTTATTCACCATTGACAGATACAAATAATCCAAGTAGGCTTTGTCAATCCAAATAGGCTTCGTCTAATCCTATTAGTCATTAGTATTTAACCATGTATATTTATAATATTCATAACCTAAGACCGTTGTACCCGTAGTTTAATAGTAAAGTACCTCTCCTTAGTAAAATAACAAACAATGAAAACCCATCTTGCGTTATTAGCCAATGCATTTATATAGTAGTAATTTACAACTAACAAAAAATAATAATGAAGAAATATGAACAAATAATATTACCATATTTACAGGTGAATTTTGATTACAAACTGTTATTTTCCCTCATAAAGAGTTGTACAAAGCATAAACATTTTGTAAGCATCGGTCATTACAACAAAATGGTGCAATTTACACAATATGTATGGCAATACGATTTTAACTCCCTTGAAATTACTCTAAAAACAGTCAAATGCATTGAGGTGTAAGGTTGACGGTGTCTCGAATTCTCGAATATTTCAGCTACTTGTTCAGTGTTCTGTGCCGATTTCGTCTTCAGTACGGCTACTTAGCTTAGTTCGGTGGGCGTTGACGTGAACCACGTAACCACCGGTCGTGGCTCCTTCCGCCATCGAGTGTGGTACAACGGCGATCGGTTAAGAGTCCAGAACGAAATACTCCGATCACTTATTTTCCAGATAAGTTAACTTAAGTTTTCAAATGGCCAGGGATTCTCACACAATTTGTAGGGCCAACTTTATGGGCATTAGTGGGGGAGGTCAAATGGGGGTTATGGCCGTCAATTAGTAGCATGCGTGATAGAGGGTGGTATCAGCGTGCTAGGGGTGATATCGGAGTGCTAGGGTGTGATATCTGCGTGCTAGGGGGTGATATCAGTGCGCTAGGGTGTGATATCAGCGTGCCTGGGGGTGATATCAGTGTGCTAGGGTGTGATATCAGCGTGCCTGGGGGTGATATCAGTGCGCTAGGGTGTGATATCAGCGTGCCTGGGGTGATATCAGTGCGCTAGGATGTGATATCAGTGTGCTAGGGGGTGATATCATTGCGCTAGGGTGTGATATCAGCGTGCCTGGGGTGATATCAGTGCGCTAGGGTGTGATATCAGCGTGCCTGGGGTGATATCAGTGCGCTAGGATGTGATATCAGTGTGCTAGGGGGTGATATCAGTGTGCTAGGGGGTGATATCAGTGTGCTAGGGGTGATATCAGCGTGCCTGGGGGTGATATCAGCGTTCTAGGGGGTGATATCATCGTGCTAGGGGGTGATATCAGAGTGCTAGGGGGTGATATCAGCGTGCCAGGGGGTGATATCTGCGTGCCAGGGGGTGATATCAGCGTGCTAGGGGGTGATATCAGCGTGCCTGGGGGTGATATCAGCGTGACTATTACAGACAGCCCTGTTAATAGTCTTCCTCTGGAACTTATTATTATTATTATCACAAATGGTCACCTCCACGTTAATTTGTAAGGTCTGACCTAGACCGACTTAGTTCTTGAAATACGAGAACGTCCCACATATGATAATAATACACACTGAAGTACATCGTTCACTTTGATGTCAATATCAGAAATGTATAAAAACTATAAAGCAAGTAATTATTTTCATCAAATAATTATAGAGGTTATCTTGATGAATTCTTTGGTTCATAGGCATCTATTTAGGATAATTATTAAGTGTTTACAGTAGTTTATTATTGCAATAATGAATACATAGAACAGCACATTTTTGTTTTAAACTAGACTAAAGAACTCTCTAGGCAGTGTAGTTTGTGTTGATCAATAGTACTCTTATTATCTAAAGTAAATTGTTATGAATTATAGATCATAACACCGCAACTGCCCCACCAACCCGTACATAACACCGCAACTGCCCCACCAACCCGTACATAACACCGCAACTGCCCCACCAACCCGTACATAACACCGCAACTGCCCCACCAACCCGTACATAACACCGCAACTGCCCCACCAACCCGTACATAACACCGAAACTGCCCCACCAACCCGTACATAACACCGCAACTGCCCCACCAACCCGTACATAACACCGCAATTGCCCCACCAACCCGTACAGATAAAGTGGTATTGATTTTAGTTTTGATTGCTTAAAGGATAATATTAACGAGATTTTATTTAAAATTACAAAGAAAGAAAACAAAGGATCCTGTCTTTAATATTTAGCTACACTAAAACGTGAAAAAAGTATTTTTAATACATCTCCATGTATAAATGATTGCTATCGTTCTTTCAGTTCCGCAAAGGTAGTACGAGCTACACAGACTCGTATTTAAGGTAGTACGAGCTACACAGACTCTTAGTATGCTTCAAAGTAAACCTCTGACCACTAAAGCTATAAATTACAAATTTTCCATGATGTAAAACTTATAAATTATACCATTTAGAAAAAGATTCCAATATTCCGATACTTATTCCAGAACTGGTTTATTATGTCATGTGAGTAATCTCTAGCCAATATAATGTAGCTTTCAATTGTGACAATGAAACCATGTTCACTATGTTGAACCTAATATACAATAATTAATATGATAGTACAATTTGCCAAAATGTTTTTAATTTGAATCTAATACGTGTATATTGACAGATTGTGATAAATATTGACATTAACATTAACTATACAATAATCTAACAAATATATTAATATTAAATGTAAAATATATGAATATTTTATTGAAGGTCACTTAGAAAGATTGGAATGACAAGGAGAGGAAATACGAGAGAATATTCCTGAGATTTTGATTAAATTGGACTTTGGAAACTCATTTGATTCAATAAACCTTAAAGGAACAGTGCTGGAGAACGCGATATTCAAGTTCAATTTATAATTCAATTTGTAGCTCTTGCCATGGAAGAATTAATCTAATAGAACAAAGTTTGTATGCTCAGGCATGAAAAAAATTCTCCTCTTATTATTTGCTTTTCTATGACACTATTTACGAAAGTAGTTTTTAAGATTATTTGCAACATGGTTAATTATATTTTTTATGGCTCTTATTACTAATACACAATTATTGAGTTGAAAGAAAATCATTACTCCATAAATGGAAATTGTTAAAGATTGAATTATAGTTATTTCATTTATGTTGAGCAGAAAAACTGTAAAATTGCTGACTCTGTTTTATTTCAAATTCAACTAAATTTATTATTTTATGATAACGATACGATGTAACATGTGCAAATGTGAATATTTAACATGTGTATATGTGAACATGTAAATCAGAACTAAACTTCGTCATTTATAATACATTGTACATTACAATAAAGTATTATGTATTTTAATATTATCTAGTGCTCTATTATTTTATAAAATCAGCTGCAAATATTATTTTTCAACCATCACTTAGTTTTTAATATTCAAGCTCTGAATTGTTACATTATCAAGTTCAATAAACGACATTGTGTTATTAATATCATAGTTTTCTTTTCAAAGACACAATAATAACCAAGCTACAAATTCTTCATTTATATATAATCAATGATGTAAGGCCCCAATGGTGCTCATACATTAGACTTTGTATACGTATGAAATCTTAGCTATACGTACTTGTTCAGAATCTCCAGCTGATCATGGAAAAGTATCAGAATTGCCCTAGAGACCTCCGGAAAGCGAGAGAATTGGAAACAAGGTTGTTAGCAATTGCAGCCTAAACGTGATGTTTAAATTGCCTCTAGAGGCTTTATTGTATGAGGTGCACTAAAACAAAAGACATTTCCTGATTCAGCGTAAAATTCTACCGCAGAAAAGTGTGTCATACGTCAAGATTTGCGTGGTTGGATTTTTTGCAAAAAACTTCAAATCTTCCATTACGACTTTAAATTACCATACACGTACAATGGTAGTGACCCACCTGCCTACCCATACACGTACATTGGACGTTGCGCATAACGCTCTGTCTCCCTGCGAATGCAATGCTCCATTCAACCCTCTCCATATTTAGGTCCTAAATTGGTCGGTAGCTTAGTTGATTAAATCATAAGCTTTACCTTAATAAGCTAAAGGTTCTCAGTTCGATCCTAATCAGAGTCGTAACTCATATTGAAAGTGATCCGTGAGGTAACCACAGACTGTCCATTTGTCATTGGGATATTAATTAATGACACTTTCTAAGGAATAGTCGGCCTTAGTTTGTACCAATTACAATTTTCACTCATCATACTCATTCAAAATCATATTCGCCCATATTTTGACGATCGGCGTCTTAAGAATAAATAAAGAGTAAAATAAATAGATAAAATAATTAAATTGTTAGACAAGTTTTATCAAAAGTGTACAATTTCATAGCTCCTTTTACAAATTTGTGTTTCATAAGCATTTAACAAAGCAGGATATTCGTTTGTAAATTTTAGTTCACGTTGATGCGCATGGATATAATCTTGCCCTTTCACTTCATACATTTATTTTAGTTGCATATTTATTTCCTAAACATTAAAGTTGCACTTTGAGTAGGATTATTTTTATTTAATCGTCACTTCATAGTATTAATTTAATGATTATTTATCGGCTGGTGTCAATGGTTAGCGATTTTATTTCTTTTTATGTAAGATCTCTCTAGCTTGACTCATTAAGTATATTTATAATATTATCATTTATTTAATTACATACGGCTACTCTACTGGTGAAAGTCGCCAGCTAATTTCCAGCTATTAACATGTAAAGAATGTGCATTTTTTGGAAATATATTTATGTATTCATAAGTGTGGAACATGCGTGAAGAAAAGTGTACACTTGACAAAAAAGTATTTGCACAACCAAACTATTTTTAACTATTCAGATTCGGAGACTTTGTCTTATGTTATTCAATATTTATTAATTTTTTTTAAGATTCTGAAGTATTACATTGTAACCTTGAAGATATGTTTCTTTTGATAACATTAACAATACTGCAGTTCTTTATTACAAATGAAAAGTGGCAGTGCCTTTGTTTACTGTAATATACTGTTTGCAAGCGTGGAGTTTACAGACAATGGAGTGTATTGAAAATAAGCTACAGCGTCACAATATTCCGTTGAGGGTGTTTATATTTGGAAGAATGTATGAGTCTTGAATTATTATTTTAGGTAGTGAGAATACGATGTGACCGAAGTCAACAATAAAATTGCAAAGCCCCATTTCTTTGTCGTATACAGTTTTAAGTTTAATATTAAAAGTTTTTTGTATGTATTTTGTTAACGAGGACATGCTGTTGCCAGAGCACACATTCACAGTCTATTAACAACCACAATGCCACGGACGATCCTCTGTAGCTCCGACTGTTTTTCACTTTGTCTTTATTGTCTCTTTCCAATGTAGCTTGATACTCTTATATCACAAATATGCAGCCTGATGTGGAAATATTTGGATTTTAGTAAAAATCTCTCACAAGCAAACGTACATGAAACGGATCGAGATAGTACACATATGACGTTGCATTATTTTATTGTTTTGATCAGACAAAGAATCATGTAAAATATGGAACAGTCAAAGCGAGACATCTTAATTTATTAAAAAAATATTCTAGGTTAACTTTCCAACATATGCTAGTGTGAGTTTTAACATTCATAAGTTTAAATCCAGTATATTAATTAATTAATTAATTCATTCATTAGTATAATTAATTGTAATATTATACATAAATTTACGTAAATAGACAAAAAATTCATTATTCTCTTCAAAACGTAAGAAAGCTAAGCCGAGTAAACTTTCACGTAACAACTATTCTGTTTTCAAATTATTTATGATTCAAATAATTATGGCTTTTTTGAGAATACAACCACATTCAAGTCCATATAGTATTCTCAAGTCCAAACCAGCATATCCTATTAATTTATAAAAATATATTATTGATTAATCCCTTCTTTTATAGGAGCATGAACTACTGACACACAAACTGAGCCCTACCAAGGTTGGGATACCATACAATAAGAAGAAATAAAAAAAAAAAAACTCAAGACGGAAAATGTATTGATGAAAAGCCTAGACAAGTGATGACATCCCATTAGACTTGATTATCATAGGCTGAGCCAGAGAGTTCGATGACTCCCTGTTAAAGCAGATCTTTCATTATGCCGGAGCACACCGGTCGGGTGTCAGGTTGATCTCATACTCAAAAAGACGAGTGACCCCCAGCTTAACATAACTTCTTGATGGCTTCTCCCTGACGAGGAAGCTGATTACCACATGGATACAGCTTAGACTGATCTGCCTCACAATCTAGCACAACTCCTTGATCGATTCTCCCCGCTGAGGAAGCTGATGACCACGCGGATACGCCTTAGACTGATATGCCTCACAATCTTACATAACTCCTTAATGGATTCTCCCTGCTGGTGGAGCTGATGACCACACGGATACAGCTTAGAATTATCTGCCACACAGTCTAACACAACTTCTTGATGGCTTCTCCTTGTTGAGGGAGCTGATGACCACATGGATACAGCTTAGAATGATCTGCCTCACAATCTAGCACAACTCCTTGATCGATTCTCCCCGCTGAGGAAGCTGATGACCACGCGGATACGCCTTAGACTGATCTGCCTCACAGTCTTACATAACTCCTTAATGGATTCTCCCTGCTGGGGGAGCTGATGACCACACGGATACAGCTTAGAATTATCTGACTCACAATCTAACACAACTTCTTGATGGCTTCTCCTTGTTGAGGGAGCTGATGACCACACGGATACAGCTTAGACTCACAATATACATTCCGTATTTTAGAATACACAAAAGAGCATCCATAGGAGACATAATTTTCTAATAATGATTTAGTGTTCAAAATTTTGAACAGGAGCTCTCAAATAGTTTTAGTAACAAATAGTGGATTACAGGTCTACCTACCCACCAACATTGCGTTTAACATACTTAGTGATAAGAATAAAGGCCTTATCTACCTGCCCACATACATATGCCCAAGAGGTGTTGACCTGTCCACCCGCCCTAATATGTCCAGCAGTGTTACATACACACAACTACATTTGTATGGGTGGGTAAATACCACTGTACATTTGTGGGCGGCCGGGTGAGTTAATACCACTGTACGTGTGTCTATGTATATTATGTTTATAGCAAACAAAGACACTCAATGGAGACAAATATTGTGCGAT
The DNA here is from genome assembly GCA_035578905.1 of Stictocephala bisonia. Classification (NCBI taxonomy): domain Eukaryota; kingdom Metazoa; phylum Arthropoda; class Insecta; order Hemiptera; family Membracidae; genus Stictocephala; species Stictocephala bisonia. Next base: position 89,399 of record JAQJVL010001759.1, on the reverse strand, counting down.
TTGTATGTATTTTTTCTTGTGTGGATGAAATAATAAAATCCAAAACGATGCGATTTATTTGGATCTGTCTAAGGCGTTTGAAATTATAATGCACGTGAATATCGCAGAACAGGATGTGTAAATGACTTTGCACGAGTATGGATGGGTGGGTGGGTGAGTGGTCGTACCCGTAAACCTGTACGAGTATGTGTGGGCGAGCGGGTGAGTGGTCGTACCCGTAAACCTGTACGTGTATGGGTAGGTGGGCGGGTGAATGAATGGTCGTACTCGCACACCTGACGATTATGTGTGGGCGGGTGGGTGAGTGGTCGTACCCGTAAACCTGTACGTGTATGGGTGGGCGGGCGGGTGAGTGGTCGTACCCGTAAACCTGTACGTGTATGGGTAGGTGGGCGGGTGAATGAATGGTCGTACTCGCACACCTGTACGAATATGGGTGGTCGAGCGGGGAATGGTCGTACCTGTACACCTACACGATTATGATTGGGCGGGCGGGGAATGGTCGTACCTGTACACCTGCACGATTATGGGTGGGCCGGCTGGTGAATGGTCGTATCCGCACACCTGCGTATGGGTACGTTATAACGGAAAAAGCAGTGGTGATCCTGCAGATCCAGTACCAGACCACTTTTGGACATGAAATATGCTCCCTAGATAATAGTTAAGCCTTTGAAACTAAAAAGCCCATGATAAACCTTCTATTTTTAACTTAAATGAAACTTTAAGACGATGTGAATCGGTAACTGTCCAGAAAATTAGAGTAGATTCTAAGGTCAGAAAGTGTCTGAAACAAAATTCAGGAAATAAGACTAAGGGCCGAAACAGAATCCAAAAGTGCTTGGAACTCCGTGTATCCCACATCTGGCCTTGGTGTTCAGATAATAGTAGGCAGTAAAATATATACAAACAAATGATCATTTCTATTGCTAAATTATATTATTGAGTAGGCAATTGTCTATGTCTAATAAATTAAATTTACATATGTAATTATTGTTTTTTAGTAACATTGCATAGCTTTTAGTTTTCCACATGTTTATGTTTAAATATTTTGTTTGGTGGAAGAATTTATTACTTTGCTAGAGTATTCTTGACCAGATAGGGTAAATATGATGTGGGCCGGATCACAACTCCGAATCATGTTACGGTTTCTGAAGAGTGACCAACTTGTTTGCTACCGGATTCTGCCTCGTCAGATGGTTCATTATTGGATTGTGGTTGATATTTTATTAAGATCATCTCATCGAACATAGTTGCAACTTTCTAATATATTTACAACTATCTAATATATTTGAATATATTTGCAAGGAAAACAGATATATGACTATAAGGGGTAAAAAGCTTACTAAAAAAAACTCACATTTGAACGAAACACTCGTTTTATTATTGTGCTTGACCTATAAAATATATTTCACTAGATAAATTGAATCACTATCATGTATAAATTACTTATCCTCTTTCATTTGGAAGTAATCTACTCATTTATCTACGATTTAGATTTCACTGAAGGCAAAAAAGTGCCAGCATAATATAATATGGCATAAGCTGTGAACAAATCCCTTTAAATGTTACACCTCAACCATAAATACAGTAAAATATTACCGCGCAATGTTAACAAATTCTAGTACAAAATATGGATTTTAAATAGAAAACCCATTTTATGTCACTAAAATACAAAATGAACCGTAAAATAGTTTATAATACATCAAAATATATTTTGTAAATAATCGCAGTATCCATTACTTAGTATCTATTGTTTCTGAAATAAACTGTGACAAAGTTCAGCTTATTAGCTGTAAGGAGTTATTAAGAAATCAATTACAAAATTACTGGTGATATGCTATGCAAATTAAAAGGAATAATATTCCGTTATGAAAATATATAAATTTCACATAAGTAGTATTTATTTAAATCGTTAAACATAATGCAATCAAAGTAAAACAGTAGAGTTTCTAGGAAGTGTATGTTAAATTTATAAGCATTCTAATTTGTACTTTATCTTATACTCTATGCATTTATTTAGTGCCTGTTACATATTGTCCATACAATAATACTCTGTGTGCTTTATACGTATTACGTGTCCATGTTGTAATATAGAAGATTGTATCACATGTCTGGTATGTAATGTATATTCTGTAACACCGAGCAGACCGTTATAGTCCTCAGACTGAAACATACAACTCTCGAGGAATTTGGAATAAATTAGAGGCAATAATAACAGACTTCACTTACTTCAAACTATGGGCAAACAAATAGATCCCTTCAGTGGAAATATATCCCAGAGTACTTACCAATGGTCTCCACTTGACTGCTGTGAACATGTATCTCTTTAGCTCGCTACAAAATAATAACAAGTGGGTCACAGAATGAACAACTAAGAAGTTGATAAAGCAAGACTTAGATGCGCTTCCACTAAGTCTATCCTCATCATCCTTGTGAGGAGTGTCCTCCAAACAGTCTCAACTGCTGCATCTGTGGGGGCCAGTTCGTATTCCAAATCAATTATATAATGAAGAATACATCTAAACCATAAATCATGAAATGTTAATTCTTATCTGGTGATAAATGTCTGGTAATTTCATAATGAGTGCTGATTTCTGCTAGCTTCACAGGGCGATTCATAAATTCTCCTCTCACTTCTACGGAAAATTGTAGTAGATAAACTAGTGAATAAAAGTTATTTTAACATAGACCCAAAACTATTTATTAGTGAGTAACAACAAGCAACATATTTCAGCATGATTTCTAAGCAAAGAGTGAAACAAAGGTATACTGAACTTCGGAAAAGGTACAATAATTGGCAAATTTGGTTGAACCTCTTGCATTTTGATTTCAAAATGCTACAATGGAAGAACTCGTAGCACTAATTCTTTTATTTCAATGTAAAAAATATATAAAATCTTTAAATATAGGTTGTAGAGAAATTATTTTAAACATATGATGTAAGTTAGATAAACAATTTGACAGAAATAAGTACAAACAGTGAAATTATATTTAGCATAGTATGATTTTAAGGAAATGATGGGGTTGGGACGTTTGTTCACATTTGTTTTGTAATGGATGTTAAAAACTGAGATCATATTTTTTACTAGTTTTATAGAATTATGAATGATCTTTTTGAACTGATTTTATTTTGTTTCTCCTTTCCAGAACTCCTCATAATATACTCAACTTAATCCATGATATAGGCAGTTAAGTCTTTTAAAGAATGAAATTCCACTATTACACTTTTAAAAATTGAAAGTTCACTATCACAATTAAATTACAAAATACAATAAGAGAAGGCGTGATAGTTGAAATTTATGGCTTGTAGCTGCTATAAAGATTTTAGTAGCTTTGTAGAATTTACATAAGTTTGTTCCCAAACACAAGGATGTGGTTCGTTCGGTCTATATTAGAACAAACTATTCCAATATATTGGGTCCTAAAATGGTTTTACCCGTTTGTGTATTTAACAAATGTTTATAATTTAGGAAAATTTTAAGTTAAAATGCTCAAACTAGGTATTTAGTAATATTATGAACTTTGATTACTATATTTTTGGCCCCAAACTGTTTTTGGACCCAAACTCATGCGAACTTTTCTTCATACTTTAATCCAAGGAGTGATTCCGCTAGGTTGGGAACGTAGTTTATGGACATCAAGTACATATACTTATATACCTCATTATAGAATTGCTTGGTTTGAATAACGTTGTGTATTAAGAAAATGCTTTTTCTCAGAATAATTTTATTCGTTGGTAACATACCATATACTATTATTTTCTATTTGTTTTTACAATTGGATACGCTAAATATAAATAAATGTTTTGTTAATAAGCCTCATTAGGTAATCAGTGACATGGAACTTGTACAGTAAACAATAACCCCTCTCAATTGTACAATTGTCCTCCTGAGTAATGGATCAACTTGATTTGTTTATCCACTCTCAATTTTATTGCTGGTATACACGCTCTTCAATAAAACAAATCCTGCTAATACAGTATGGTACAAGGTCTTTTTTTTACTGTGATCTCATTATTTATAAATGTATCTGTGTCAAATTGTATTTGCTTAAATCATTTTTTAAATACAACGAAACAAGACGCCTTCTTTCACATAAAAATTACCAACTTAATTTTAATTGTTATATGTGTTCTTGTTTAGTAATAATTGAGCGTTCTTAAGTAATGTAACTGAATATTATTGTCTTGGTGGTTGTTCGTTAATTTTTAACTACAGAAGACCTGTAGTTAAAAACATCTGTAATTAAATTGCAAAATACAATAAGAGAAGGCTTGATAGCTAAAATTCATGTTTTGTACCTGCTACGTAGTTTAATAGCTATGTAGGTTTTATAACGATTTATAGGGTGTCGCTAAATTACGTAGAACAACATAAGGATTTGTTTCCTTGGATCAAGATAAGAAATAAACCATTCGCATAAATATGGGTCCTTGTCTTACTCTTTGTGTATTTAAAAACCTGTTTGTAATTTAATACACTATGCAGTTAAAATGATCAAAATGGCTATTTAGTAATATCGAGTAATTTTATAACTATGTTTTATAATCACAAAACTATTTTAGGACCCAATTTACAGGAACAGTTTTATCACATTTTAAGACAAGGAACCACATCCTTAAGTTTGGGAACTGCAGTTTAGGGGCTTCCTATATACACAGATATGCTTGAATATCCCATTAATTTGTTTGAATAACTACGTTTTGTATTAAAGTTAATCTCTCTTCTCAAAATAATTTGATTCGATAATAACATATTTTAGAGCATGGTGATACGTCACTCTGATAGTAAAAGTACGGTCCCAAACGATCATTACTCAGGTACTCGTTGAAAAGGTGCATTATACCTTGCCATATTGTTTTCTACTTGTTGTTACAATTGGGTAATCTAAATATAGTTAAACATCCTGTCAATACGACTCATTAGGTAATCAGTGACATGGAACTTGCAGAGTAAACAATATCCCCTCCCGAATGTACATTTTTGTACAATTTCAGTCCTCCTGAATAATGGATCAACTTGATTTGTTTATCCAATATCAATTTCGTTCCTGATATTCAGACTTTTCAATAAAGTAAATCCTAGTTATTTATATGGCAAGGAATTTTCCTTTTTAAACTGTGATGGCATTCTTTTAAATGTGTCTTGGACAGAAAGTATAAATTTGAAGTCATAAATGTACTTGAATATTTTTACGAATACAGTGAAATAAGTACTCTTCTTCAACATTAAAGTTAGAACATTGATTTGAATCTGGTTTAGTAATAATGTTATGTTGTTATGTAATCTAACTGAATAATGTTGTTTTATTGTGTTTTGTATTGATTTATTTTTGTCTAATTGTCTAATGATGAATGTTACAAATAACAAATAAATAAGTTATATATAAATGAAAAACATATTTATTGAAAGTTTACTTTGGTAACGATATTGGCCATTTGCAATACTCAATTAAATTTTGTTTAATATTTCTTTATAAATTCGATCAAATTTGAAATTTTATTTTCTTCATTAGTCAAATTACGCAATTTCATGATATAAGAGTTTTCCGTTAGAGGTATATGAACGGAGATAGTTATTCTATAGGAATACCTCTAATTCGAAAAACTGTACATGATTTATTATATGGCCTGTAATTGTTTTAATGATTTGTTTTTGAATTTTACTTTTTGTTTTTATTAAATAGGTAAAGTACAATTGACGAATATAATATATTATAACATTGAAATTATAAAATAATAGATTCAGTTCTATTTAAAACCTCAAATTAAAGTATGATTTCTTTGTAGTAATTGTTCCATTTCTAGCCCGTGGTAGAGGCTTGTAAAATAAATTCGTTTTTTCTGAGAAAGAACGGTGTTTGGGTTACGTCGATAAACAGATTGGCTGAAACCTTCTCTGCATAATAAATAGTATACTTTATGTTCTTCCAGATTTTAGTTGTGGTATAAATTTGCGGCTATTACACTAACTTTAATTACTTGAATATAAAATTACCCTGGTCAAATATTATTTTTACATTTTCATATATTTAGCATATTTTCTCAATACCTTGTGATCTAATTTATACATTTATCAATATCATATTTTATTTAAAACGGTGTAAATTGCAAACAGTAACTGAAATATGTTGTATTGTAAAATGGCAATAGCCATGGTATGTCTAAGACAATTATTATATTGATGTTTATAACATTAGTAGTGGAGAATAATATTGGGCTTTTACTATTGTAGAATACAAAGGGAATTTGCAATTCTAGGCTATTGTTAAAATTGGAGCAGCTTTGTAAAAAGGGTCTTGGTTGAAATCTTCTTCTGAACAAATATTTTTATAAAATAAAAAATAAATCAGTAGTTCGTAGGTCATGTTTCAGATAAATCATATATAATTACTTATTTTAAAGGTATGTATTGGCTAGGTTGTGCAAAATGAACCTAAAAACGTAGGTACGTGTATAGTAAATGTCATTGAATAAAATTAGTCGCAGACATAATAGGAAGGTTCAACTGAAGGAACTGCTGCCTTTGGTACTGAAGACCTACATTTGGATTATTAAGATGTAGTCCAAGACATTATTATTTCATATTTGTCTGACAAAAGCACTCTAGATTATTTTGCTTATTAGAATTATTTCGTAACCTTTTACTGGTATCGTCGTGCAGCGTTTCAGTTGGTTTTACGGGTATCGTCGTGCAGTGTCTCAGTTGGTTTTACGGGTATCGTCGTGCAGTGTCTCAGTTGGTTTTACGGGTATCGTCGTGCAGTGTCTCAGTTGGTTTTACGGGTATCGTCGTGCAGTGTCTCAGTTGGTTTTACGGGTATCGTCGTGCAGTGTCTCAGTTGGTTTTACGGGTATCGTCGTGCAGTGTCTCAGTTGGTTTTACGGGTATCATCGTGCAGTGTCTCAGTTGGTTTTATGGGTATCGTCTTGCAGTGTCTCAGTTGGGTTTCTTTTTTTACAATAAGGGCTAAAATATTTCACAGGAGAAGAACACAATTAATTGATAAACCTACACTAAAATACACTTGTTCCTTTTTTGAGTTAGGATGATAGGAAACAACCTAAATGATTTCAGTTAATCCACCAGATGTATATTTTCACTGAATAAAATTAAAATAAATTTTAATTTTGCATTTGTTAAACAAGTTAAAAAGTGGGCTAAAAGCCTGTAACTTGTCACCTATTACATCTTTGTCTGTACATTTAATGTTCATAAATATAGATAAATTTGTTACAACTTAAATGAATGCAGCTTAACTAATTAAATGGAAAAACAAGTCCAGTCAGTACATTGACAAAATCACTTGAAGACATAATAATAAACTGACTCAAGTAAAGGAAGTTCAGATTGTAAGAGATATTTGTGTGTACATTCTCTCGCGCCTTAATGATACTATTGTATTTCTAACTAATGGGCATCTTAAATTTTAAAACCTTTATAACACAAATAAACATAAATATTATTTTTTCATAAAATAAAAAGAGCTTGTCATATTAAAATAAAATCATTTAAAATGGCCCCTTGATATGAGATAAAAATTGTTGAAGATATTTTTGTGTCAAATCTCTCCCAAGGTTTAATGATATTATTTTTTTCCAATGCAATAAACATGTTACATGTTTATAACCTTTGCTCCTCAAATAATTACTAATGTTATTTTAAAATTTTAATTTTTCTTTAAAAACAAAGACATACCTACACAACATATCTAAAAATAACAATTTAGCAATGTATTATTATCATTTAGTTTTAATTAGGAAAGAAAATGGCAAATAATTTATGATTTCACAGCACTAAAAGTACTTAATTTAAAGGTTCGGAACAGACTTGTGTGTTTGTTGTAGGTGGCTGGACTACCCGCCACTATATTAATAGCACACATTGTTCGGAACAGACTTGTGTGTTTGTTGTAGGTGGCTGGACTACCCGCCACGTATATTAATTAGCACCACATTGTTCGGGAACAGACTTGTGTGTTTGTTGTAGGTGCTGGACTACCCCGCCTACTATATTTAATAGCAACATTGTTCGGACAGACTTGTGTGTTTGTTGTAGGTGGCTGGACTACCCGCCCTCAAACATAAAATAGCACATTGTTACGGAACAGACTTGTGTGTTTGTAGTAGGTGGCTGGACTACCCGCCACTATATAATAGCACATTGTTCGGACAGACTGTGTGTTTGTTGTAGGTGCTGGACTACCGCCACTATATTAATGCACATTGTTTCGAACAGACTTGTTGTTGTTGTAGTGGCTGACTACCGCCCTATATTAATACACATTGTTCGGAACAGACTTGTGTGTTTTGTTGTAGGTGGCTGACTACCGCCACTATAATAAATACAAAATTGTTCGGAACAGACTTGTGTGTTTGTTGTAGGTGGCTGACTACCCGCACTTATTTATAAATTTTCAACAGACTTGTTTTAAACTAGCACTATTAATCAAATTGTTCGGAACAGACTTGTGTGTTTGTTGTAGGTGGCTGGACTACCCGCACTATATTATAGCACATTGTTCGAACAGACTTGTTGTTTGTTGTATGCGACAATATAAAATTAAACGTGTTGCACCCATATAATCAATTAACACTTTTTTTGTTATGCTGGCTACAAATTAAGCCATTGAACAACTGTGTGTAGTCTGAAGCCACATATAATAGACTTGTTGAAGACTTTTGTTTATGGTGGATCCGCATATTATACAATTGTCGAAGACTTGTTTTGTATTGATACGCACTTATATGATTGTCAACGCTTGTTGTTGTTGTGTGGTGCTCGTTTTTTTGTTCGGCGTGTTTTGTTAGGTTGGCACCATTTTGATTGTGATAGTCTGCGCCTATTTAGCCCAGTTGGTTTAGGATCCGCAATTATTGCTTTCGACGCGTGTGTTTTTGTAGTGCATCCCATTTTAATACACATGTTCCAGTTTTTTGTAGGTGCGTCTTTTTAGTTGTCGTGGTTTTGTGCGGCAGCCATTTTATGCCATTGTTCCAGTTGGTTTTATGGTACTCGCTTATCATGTCTTTTTTTTACAGCATAATATCAAGGACACTTTTTGTACTAACCGCACTAAAATACACTTGTTCCTTTTTTGGGCTGTAGAATAACCTTGATTTGTTAGTTCCCATATATATAAAAATTAAAAAATACATGTTCAACTGTATGACAAAAATAAATCAACAATTTTTTAACACCCATATATAATAAATGTAAGATGTTTGTGTAGTCTAACCCCCAATATATGCATTTCAACAGATTGTTTTATTGACTACCCAAATAATAACATGTCAAAATTTTTTTTTTATGGACTACCCCCCTTATTAATGCCATGTTCAAATTGTTGTTTTGTGTGATCCCCACTTAATGAATTTTCAACAACTGGGTTTGTTAGTCTATACCCCTTTAATACACATTTACATTTGTGTTTTTTTCTGAACCCCCTATATTAAAGCAATTAACAACTTGTTTTATGCCAAAAAATTGTTGAAGATTTTGTGTCGACTCCCATATGTTTAAACTTTTTATGTTCCCATAATACATTTAAATTTTTTTAATCACACCAATAATACAATTAATTGGTTTTTTGAGTGCTGATACGATATATAAGAATGTGAAATTTGTGTGTTAGGTTACACATAATTTGCACTGTTCGAACAACTTGTGTGTTTAGTGTATCCGCATATATTATAGCATTGTTCGAAAGACTTGTGTTGTTGTAGTGGTGATACCCCACTTATTATACACATTGTGAACGACTTGTTGTTGTTTAGTGTGACTACCCGCCATATTTTAGACATGTCGGACAGCTTGTTGTTTGTTGTAGGTGGCTGGACTACGCTTATAATAGCCATTGTTCGAAGCTTGGTGTTGTTGTAGGGTGATCGACTTTTGATTGTCGGGACTGTGGTTTGTGTAGTGCTGCACGCCACTATTTATAGCTTGTTCGGCAGACTTTGTTTTGTTGTAGGTGGTGGACTCCGCATATATAATCCATTGTTGGACAGCTGTGTGTTTGTTTATGGCTGACTCCGCTTTTGACAGTTCGCAGTTTGGTTTTTTAGTGGCTGATACCCGCCATATATAACACATTGTTCGACTTTGGTTGTTGTAGGGTGACACCATATTTATAGTGTTCGATGTGTTTGTTGTAGGTGGCTGGACTACCCGCCACTATATTAATAGCACATTGTTCGGAAACAGACTTGTGTGTTTGTTGTAGGTGGCTGGACTACCCGCCACTATATTAATAGCACATTGTTCGGAACAGACTTGTGTGTTTGTTGTAGGTGGCTGGACTACCCGCCACTATATTAATAGCACATTGTTCGGAACAGACTTGTGTGTTTGTTGTAGGTGGCTGGACTACCCGCCACTATATTAATAGCACATTGTTCGGAACAGACTTGTGTGTTTGTTGTAGGTGGCTGGACTACCCGCCACTATATTAATAGCACATTGTTCGGAACAGACTTGTGTGTTTGTTGTAGGTGGCTGGACTACCCGCCACTATATTAATAGCACATTGTTCGGAACAGACTTGTGTGTTTGTTGTAGGTGGCTGGACTACCCGCCACTATATTAATAGCACATTGTTCGGAACAGACTTGTGTGTTTGTTGTAGGTGGCTGGACTACCCGCCACTATATTAATAGCACATTGTTCGGAACAGACTTGTGTGTTTGTTGTAGGTGGCTGGACTACCCGCCACTATATTAATAGCACATTGTTCGGAACAGACTTGTGTGTTTGTTGTAGGTGGCTGGACTACCCGCCACTATATTAATAGCACATTGTTCGGAACAGACTTGTGTGTTTGTTGTAGGTGGCTGGACTACCCGCCACTATATTAATAGCACATTGTTCGGAACAGACTTGTGTGTTTGTTGTAGGTGGCTGGACTACCCGCCACTATATTAATAGCACATTGTTCGGAACAGACTTGTGTGTTTGTTGTAGGTGGCTGGACTACCCGCCACTATATTAATAGCACATTGTTCGGAACAGACTTGTGTGTTTGTTGTAGGTGGCTGGACTACCCGCCACTATATTAATAGCACATTGTTCGGAACAGACTTGTGTGTTTGTTGTAGGTGGCTGGACTACCCGCCACTATATTAATAGCACATTGTTCGGAACAGACTTGTGTGTTTGTTGTAGGTGGCTGGACTACCCGCCACTATATTAATAGCACATTGTTCGGAACAGACTTGTGTGTTTGTTGTAGGTGGCTGGACTACCCGCCACTATATTAATAGCACATTGTTCGGAACAGACTTGTGTGTTTGTTGTAGGTGGCTGGACTACCCGCCACTATATTAATAGCACATTGTTCGGAACAGACTTGTGTGTTTGTTGTAGGTGGCTGGACTACCCGCCACTATATTAATAGCACATTGTTCGGAACAGACTTGTGTGTTTGTTGTAGGTGGCTGGACTACCCGCCACTATATTAATAGCACATTGTTCGGAACAGACTTGTGTGTTTGTTGTAGGTGGCTGGACTACCCGCCACTATATTAATAGCACATTGTTCGGAACAGACTTGTGTGTTTGTTGTAGGTGGCTGGACTACCCGCCACTATATTAATAGCACATTGTTCGGAACAGACTTGTGTGTTTGTTGTAGGTGGCTGGACTACCCGCCACTATATTAATAGCACATTGTTCGGAACAGACTTGTGTGTTTGTTGTAGGTGGCTGGACTACCCGCCACTATATTAATAGCACATTGTTCGGAACAGACTTGTGTGTTTGTTGTAGGTGGCTGGACTACCCGCCACTATATTAATAGCACATTGTTCGGAACAGACTTGTGTGTTTGTTGTAGGTGGCTGGACTACCCGCCACTATATTAATAGCACATTGTTCGGAACAGACTTGTGTGTTTGTTGTAGGTGGCTGGACTACCCGCCACTATATTAATAGCACATTGTTCGGAACAGACTTGTGTGTTTGTTGTAGGTGGCTGGACTACCCGCCACTATATTAATAGCACATTGTTCGGAACAGACTTGTGTGTTTGTTGTAGGTGGCTGGACTACCCGCCACTATATTAATAGCACATTGTTCGGAACAGACTTGTGTGTTTGTTGTAGGTGGCTGGACTACCCGCCACTTTATTAATAGCACATTGTTCGGAACAGACTTGTGTGTTTGTTGTAGGTGGCTGGACTACCCGCCACTATATTAATAGCACATTGTTCGGAACAGACTTGTGTGTTTGTTGTAGGTGGCTGGACTACCCGCCACTATATTAATAGCACATTGTTCGGAACAGACTTGTGTGTTTGTTGTAGGTGGCTGGACTACCCGCCACTATATTAATAGCACATTGTTCGGAACAGACTTGTGTGTTTGTTGTAGGTGGCTGGACTACCCGCCACTATATTAATAGCACATTGTTCGGAACAGACTTGTGTGTTTGTTGTAGGTGGCTGGACTACCCGCCACTATATTAATAGCACATTGTTCGGAACAGACTTGTGTGTTTGTTGTAGGTGGCTGGACTACCCGCCACTATATTAATAGCACATTGTTCGGAACAGACTTGTGTGTTTGTTGTAGGTGGCTGGACTACCCGCCACTATATTAATAGCACATTGTTCGGAACAGACTTGTGTGTTTGTTGTAGGTGGCTGGACTACCCGCCACTATATTAATAGCACATTGTTCGGAACAGACTTGTGTGTTTGTTGTAGGTGGCTGGACTACCCGCCACTATATTAATAGCACATTGTTCGGAACAGACTTGTGTGTTTGTTGTAGGTGGCTGGACTACCCGCCACTATATTAATAGCACATTGTTCGGAACAGACTTGTGTGTTTGTTGTAGGTGGCTGGACTACCCGCCACTATATTAATAGCACATTGTTCTCGTGATTAATATTAGGCATTTAAGAATAAACTGTTAGCTCTTGAATCACTCAGAACAAGTTTTTGCGTAGAATAGAACCCCTTTTTTCTCTTAATTCATTTGGGAGCCGTGTTCTCATTACCAGGGAAGATAAACATTCAATCCCTGGTAGAACACCCACACCACGCTGAACCTTGTTATACACTCAAACAGACAACTGGCCGAGGAAAATGAGAATCCCAAAGTAACAGATACGGTAGAACAGATAAGACGATTCCTTACTCAGTTTTCGTTTGGTGATGCATTTGAACAATATTTTACTCTATCATCACTTTATAGTTACATCAATACAATGAAAATTTCCTGTTTAAAAAATGGTTCAAACTGACTTATATTATAAGCGGAGAGTAATTGTACAGAAACTCTTAATTTACCCACTCGTTTTAAAAAGGAATTTACATTTTTTGTAGTTCCTTCTTTATGTTGAACACAACTATGTACTTGATTTTGCAAGAAAACAATTGTTTTGAAGCATAAAATACTTTCGATATGTATATAATAACGTAATCTATCTGAACACGTCCTTTCTGTATTTTGAGATTTATGACATATGGGCCTTCCAGAAATCTGTCGGTGAATAAATGAGCAAGTTCGTATCTTTTATTAAGTAGTTGGTGTGTTATCATCGCCCATTTGACCGCTAATCTCAACACCATTCTTTCCGTCACATCTCCAGAAATAATTATCACAAACTAAAATAATGTTCAAATTCATGTTCAATGTAAAGATGCCTTTCATACTAAAAGAAATTGATTTAAAATTACAGTATCTAAACACTAAAATTATGGTAACTGATTCAAACATTTTTTTGCTAAAAGAAGAAAGATAAAATAAGGTGCGTACGTGCAATTTACCTAACAACTTCACACAATCATATCCACTGACCAGGTAATTTGACTTTAATTCATAAAAATGAACACAACATGCATTATAATTGTTTATACTAAGAAATGGCTCACTTCTTTAGTGCCTTTTTTAGGTTAAGGCCATTTACAGTGCTTCAATAGTATCTGGAATTGATCTGTGTAGAGGTAAGGCTGACATATAAACATAAAAATGTAAGTACTGTAAATACGAGTACATCACTAGTAGGCAGTAACATTGTTAAACATACATCGTAAATATGTTTTAAGCTAATGGTGCCCCTAATTGGATTATTTGTACGCCATGCTTAAATTAAAATTCAAAAAAATCTTACAATTTCATTTTACTTAAATGATAAATAGAGAGGTCAGATTTTACGTTCTCACTATGAACTTATATATTGAAAAAATAAATTCCAAAGAGCTAAATTCATAAAGTTCGTTCTTTCTGCATCAATGACCATGTATAATCACTATCAATCTGAGTTTACAACTAACTTGTATTCCAAAGAGCTAAATTCATAAAGTTAGTTCTTTCTGCATCAATGACCATGTATAATCACTATCAATCTGAGTTTACAACTAACTTGTATTCCAAAGAGCTAAATTCATAAAGTTCGTTCTTTCTGCATCAATGACCATGTATGCAGAAAGAACTATCAATCTGTGTTTACAACTAACTTGTATTCCAAAGAGCTAAATTCATTAAGTTCGTTCTTTCTTCATCAATGACCATGTATAACCACTATCAATCTGTGTTTACAACTAACTTGTATTCCAAAGAGCTAAATTCATTAAGTTCGTTCTTTCTTCATCAATGACCATGTATAATCACTATCAATCTGAGTTTACAACTAACTTGTATTCCAAAGAGCTAAATTCATAAAGTTCGTTCTTTCTTCATCAATGACCATGTATAACCACTATCAATCTGTGTTTACAACTAACTTGTATTCCAAAGAGCTAAATTCATAAAGTTCGTTCTTTCTGCATCAATGACCATGTATGCAGAAAGAACTATCAATCTGTGTTTACAACTAACTTGTATTCCAAAGAGCTAAATTCATTAAGTTCGTTCTTTCTTCATCAATGACCATGTATAACCACTATCAATCTGTGTTTACAACTAACTTGTATTCCAAAGAGCTAAATTCATTAAGTTCGTTCTTTCTTCATCAATGACCATGTATAACCACTATCAATCTGAGTTTACAACTAACTTGTATTCCAAAGAGCTAAATTCATAAAGTTCGTTCTTTCTGCATCAATGACCATGTATGCAGAAAGAACTATCAATCTGTGTTTACAACTAACTTGTATTCCAAAGAGCTAAATTCATAAAGTTCGTTCTTTCTTCATCAATGACCATGTATAACCACTATCAATCTGAGTTTACAACTAACTTGTATTCCAAAGAGCTAAATTCATAAAGTTCGTTCTTTCTGCATCAATGACCATATATGCAGAAAGAACTATCAATCTGTATTTACAACTAACTTGTATTCCAAAGAGCTAAATTCATAAAGTTCGTTCTTTCTGCATCAATGACCATGTATGCAGAAAGAACTATCAATCTGTGTTTACAACTAACTTGTATTCCAAAGAGCTAAATTCATTAAGTTCGTTCTTTCTGCATCAATGACCATGTATAACCACTATCAATCTGAGTTTACAACTAACTTGTATTCCAAAGAGCTAAATTCAATAAGTTCGTTCTTTCTGCATCAATGACCATGTATAACCACTATCAATCTGAGTTTACAACTAACTTGTATTCCAAAGAGCTAAATTCATTAAGTTCGTTCTTTCTGCATCAATGACCATGTATGCAGAAAGAACTATCAATCTGTGTTTACAACTAACTTGTATTCCAAAGAGCTAAATTCATAAAGTTCGTTCTTTCTGCATCAATGACCATGTATGCAGAAAGAACTATCAATCTGTGTTTACAACTAACTTGTATTCCAAAGAGCTAAATTCATAAAGTTCGTTCTTTCTGCATCAATGACCATGTATGCAGAAAGAACTATCAATCTGTGTTTACAACTAACTTGTATTCCAAAGAGCTAAATTCATTAAGTTCGTTCTTTCTGCATCAATGACCATGTATAACCACTATCAATCTGAGTTTACAACTAACTTGTATTCCAAAGAGCTAAATTCATAAAGTTCGTTCTTTCTGCATCAATGACCATGTATGCAGAAAGAACTATCAATCTGTGTTTACAACTAACTTGTATTCCAAAGAGCTAAATTCATAAAGTTCGTTCTTTCTTCATCAATGACCATGTATAACCACTATCAATCTGAGTTTACAACTAACTTGTATTCCAAAGAGCTAAATTCATAAAGTTCGTTCTTTCTGCATCAATGACCATGTATGCAGAAAGAACTATCAATCTGTGTTTACAACTAACTTGTATTCCAAAGAGCTAAATTCATAAAGTTCGTTCTTTCTGCATCAATGACCATGTATGCAGAAAGAACTATCAATCTGTGTTTACAACTAACTTGTATTCCAAAGAGCTAAATTCATTAAGTTCGTTCTTTCTGCATCAATGACCATGTATAACCACTATCAATCTGAGTTTACAACTAACTTGTATTCCAAAGAGCTAAATTCATAAAGTTCGTTCTTTCTGCATCAATGACCATGTATAATCACTATCAATCTGAGTTTACAACTAACTTGTATTCCAAAGAGCTAAATTCATAAAGTTCGTTCTTTCTGCATCAATGACCATGTATAACCACTATCAATCTGAGTTTACAACTAACTTGTATTCCAAAGAGCTAAATTCATAAAGTTCGTTCTTTCTGCATCAATGACCATGTGTAACCACTATCAATCTGTGTTTATAACTAACTTGTATTCCAAAGAGCTAAATTCATAAAGTTCGTTCTTTCTGCATCAATGACCATGTATAATCACTATCAATCTGAGTTTACAACTAACTTGTATTCCAAAGAGCTAAATTCATAAAGTTCGTTCTTTCTGCATCAATGACCATGTATAACCACTATCAATCTGAGTTTACAACTAACTTGTATTCCAAAGAGCTAAATTCATTAAGTTCGTTCTTTCTTCATCAATGACCATGTATAATCACTATCAATCTGAGTTTACAACTAACTTGTATTCCAAAGAGCTAAATTCATAAAGTTCGTTCTTTCTGCATCAATGACCATGTATAACCACTATCAATCTGAGTTTACAACTAACTTGTATTCCAAAGAGCTAAATTCATAAAGTTCGTTCTTTCTGCATCAATGACCATGTATAACCACTATCAATCTGAGTTTACAACTAACTTGTATTCGCTTTCATATCTTTTAGAATGTTGATCTAATTCAGTTGTCAATTACATACATTGTGAACTGCAAAATCAGTTAATATTTAAATAATTTCGACCTTGTAATAAGCAAATAATAAACCTTTTATCGAATTCATTAGCATTGCACAAATAAAATACATATTAAATCAAGCTCTATTATAATCAACGACATTAACAGATCCGCCAATTTGAGTGTCATTTAGATGTATTAATTAAAAATAAATTCCAGTTTTGTATTTTTTAATAGTAATACCCTTAAGAATGCCTAATCTTTCTTCAATTCAACAAATAACAAGGTGACTCACTCGTGCATCAGAAATCAAACAAAATGCACAACCTGAGAATGTAAGACCCCTTTAATTTGATATCGTGGGACTAGTAAGCAGTAACAGGATGCACGCTATGGTTTAGGGAGAGAACGAAGGACAACAGTTGATGTCTTCCTTATTGGCTGCTTCCTTAAGTGAAACATAAATTTCAATGATATAAATTTGTGATATATTCAATGATTTCACAGACACAAAGCTTCATAGTCTCAAAATAATCAGTATTTTATATATAATAGTTGAAATGACAAATACAAATTATTTCAGTCATAGTTATGCTTTACCAAAGTGGCAAAATGAAAATAAATTGCTTAAAATATTTATTATATTATAGTGAAGCTAAACAGTAATAACAACCTACACAATATCATAAAGTGTGACGAATACAGACAGGCCAGTAACTAAGAATGAAACCACTAGGCCACCCTCGAAACGAGAGGTAAATCGGTAAATAAATGAGAGATATGCAATGTTACTGTATCTACAGTATATATGATTTTGGTAACTTCTTTATGACCAAGAAGTAGATCGACAGGCTTACATCATAACTCCAGTATCGTGCTGATAGAAGAAATATATAAACATAAATAATTGATTATGTAAGTTAGAAAGGTTATTTGGAAAATCCTAATCAATCAAAAAAATAAAGAAAGTCAAATGAAAACAATCGATCAAATATCATGCCTCGGAAGTAGTAAATACTCAAGAATGATATTTGAGGCACACTGAAAAAATCGGGTTTATCACAGGTTAGAAGACGAAATTGTTGACACATTAAAAAAATAAAATTGAAACTATTATGCTTCATGTATTGCCTTTATATGAAATGTCTAACAGTAGAGAATTATAGTGAAGAGGCAATAAAATAAATTGAAAAATAAAATGCAGTTAAATGAATGTTATCTATAAATATTGCCTCAAAAGAGTGAAGATAAATATCGTGATCAATACTGAAGTTAAAAAACTGATAAACAGTCAAAAAGGTAATTGTCTATTGTTGGAATTACTTTAATATGATAATGGTTACAATAATGATGTAATTGTCTAATTCAACGCCAAAGTAATTACAATATAATTAGATTTCCTATTGTTTATTGAACATTCGTTATTTAATTATTTCATAAAATCAATAAATTACACTAGGAGCTTTCTTAGGATATTCAAAGCAATATTGTTACAATAAATGAGATAAGATATGCAAATATCATTGTTACCATGGCTTTTATATTATTTTCTCCAATTTTAATTTTTTTTCCAAAATTATGGGTGTAGTATAAGAAACAAGCCCACTAAAAAGTATATTTTACACAAGACATACAATACTAAATTGAATTAAAACACATGGGACATTTTGAATCTATAACTTACACACACATTATGATCCCGAAACATCTTAGAAATACCACTGGACCTAGTAAGTAATTAAAGAACTAATTATGAGTAATTCTATTAATAACCTGATCAATTACTAAAAAAATATGCATTGCTGTAAAAAACATCTTGCGGGGTCAAATGTTTGGAGATTTCTAAGTCAATTATTTGCCAACATACATTTAGAATAGAATCCTCTCTTGATTTGTTACATAAATTATGATAGTAAAAGCGTTTTAATAGTAATAAATAAAAAATATGTCATATAAACATATCTTTGGCCTATCGTGTTTGTAATAATGAAGTCCAAATAAAGCTCAAAACTATAAACTACATAAACAATAATATTCATATTGAATATTTTTTAAATATTTTACCCTTCAAGTGGTCTACTAGGGTCAGTATATTAGAATGTTAAAACCACGTAAATATAATTGAATATTTTGTTAATATTTTTTATTTGTTCAGTGATTTAAATATGCTTGTTGTAAACATCAATGCTTATAACGGGTTCCTTGACCCCTGTGGTAAACTTATGAATGCTAATTGATGGGAAGGCATAGATAAATGACTACGAAGGAACGCTCCATTTCTCAGTATACCATGTTGGGAGGTAAGCTGAACAACGAGGTAAGGTCTGCAGGGAGTGTTTAAGTAAAAAACTGCAAAGCAAAAATATCTTTAGTTGTTAACATTTCCTTATTTTTTATGACTTAAAAATACTCACACTTTGTTTGGTTCTTTAACAAAATATGTGTATCTTTCTAAGTTATCAATATTATTATCTTAAAGTGTCTCAACATTATATTTTGAGGTACAAAAATAATTATTAAACTTGAAAGTTAATTGTGGTGGCAAGAAAAAGTCTGTTACTACAATTGAATTAGGATATATAATATAAATCAAACGTAATTCGGTTGCATATTTATTGTTAAACTTTACAGTTCCATAATGTAGCAGTTACAAAAGGTAACATGATTCAGTTATTGACATCAACAGCCGTTTAGTCACTGTGGCCTCCTGAATAACGTAACCTCTTACTCAAACGTTTAACTATAGTAACGACTATCCATAAATTATGAGTTCATAATTTTTTTCCTAAAACTTGTATAAATAAAAACTGTTATAATGCAATGGTGAAAAAAATAACATTTTGTGGATTTACACAGGCGTCTTCAATGAGTTGATATCAATTACATTAGGAAAAATGAAGATAACAAAATTATGTAAATTTCTTTAATATTAATCAATTGTGCATGTTTAAATTTTTGAAAATCAACTAACAAAAATCTTTTGGTGATGGAAACATTCAGAAATATTTGGGCCTGGATTTTCAATATTTGGACAGACTGTTAAGACCAACTGTTTTAATAGATTAAGTGTATGTCTCCACTTTTGAGGTAGGTGTAAGGGCCGTATTGAACATACGTTTTGGTGTAACGGTCCTTTACCTTGGTATATTTGTGCTCTGAGTAACATCTGGTGAACGTTGGCCTTGGTTACCTATAAAAGCTAAGTGTATAATGTTCCAGTAGACAGTATCGACTGACTTAGAGAAACATTTCGAAATCACACATTAATCCATTTTTACACATAATTTGTTGATGATCCGCGTCTTAAGAGCAGATACACTTTTGTTGTTCCCGGCTTTTTTACAGTCGTATCTTCAAAACTAACGTTACAGCTTAGAATAACGGATTGAATTGACTAAATTACAAATATAGATTACATGAGAATGTTTCAATATCTGGAATACGTTTTACAAACTAATATATTATGACTATTTTGCTTTTGTTTAAGCGTTTTTAAAAAGCAAAAGTTTATTACTATAGATGTGTAATGATTTACGTTATCAATAATCTATATAAAACTGGCAAATAAGTGTTCGCTGGGGAATCTGTGGAAGAGGTCTATATATATCGACTTTAAAACATACAAGATGAAGGCTAGTTTCAACACAAATCATTTCTCTTTATTTTGTAAATAGGATAGGTTTTTTACCTGCTATTATAAAATTTAGTGTTTTCAGCTACTCAGAAGATTACAATTTAAATAACCATAGCATAAAGACTCTGAAAAAAGAAAACAATCTATTTATACGACAGTCGTCATCTAATTATGATTTCCGAAATCTAAAAAAATACACAAGCAATAAATAATTTACATGATAAGGAACACAGGAAAAATAGGCCTTTTCAACCGCCACATTGTGGCATACGACACTTTACATCAAATATAAATGACCTTGTACTCCAGCAAGACGCTAAGCGTTAACTGTTCAACCACTGGAAGGTACTGTTATTTAGTGATTGTAATTGTTTATTAGGCGACAAGATAACTTTTGATCCGCAGTTCACAGATAGACTACAAATGTTGAAGATACTGACAATAGGTCATTATAATATAGCAATGAATACTAGACGACTTGACAATTTCCGGCAGCTAATTCAATCCTGGAAATTGAAACAAATAGCGTAATAAATATCAGATTAAAAAAATTCTATTGAAATAAAATGATATCAATGTTTATCTATAATGGTGTTTTATAAATCAATGGGTTATCTTATTACTTACATTATGATGCATGGTAAAAACTTGTCCATTCATTAGTAGAATGTTTTTATTAATTAAGTAAAAATAGTAAACAAAAATTCTTATTTAATGTTAGTCCTGAGCTTGTTTAGCCTTAACTAATTTTACAATGTCTGGCTTGATATTTGTAGGGCATTCAATTAAATTATCTACTGACAACCTGATCCTTGATTTTGTTTTTATTGTCACCATCCTTGAAAACCATGATTTGTACAATATGAGGTTGAAAATGGAATCAGGGGTTTTAAAACTTGAGACACCAAATCGAATACTCGGTTTTACACCTAGCCAAAATTTGTCCACTTTTCGCTCTCGTACAACAGTTTTTATTTACTGGTCCGTTGACAACTCTATTAGTTTGTCATAAAGCACAGCATCGGGTACTGCCTTTTCCATCATCTTCTCATGGAATGGATATAAAACCCATTGAATTTAAAACTTCCAGGTGATTAGTTATCAGCAGTGAAAAAATGTCCAGTCTAGATTACCTTGAAGACCAATAACAAATGTCGAGTCAAGATTACCTTGAAGACCAATAACAAATACTATAAGTTCAAAAGTCACAGGAACGTTTTCAAAATTCATTGCCTTTCCTCTTTGGATCCAAAATGAAATTTGTTGGTTGTTATTCGCATTTACTTCGTCCTATGCAAATAAAATTGTTTTATCTGGTCTTTGCAAAGATTAGTTAAGAGTATTTATTTGGGACTACCAACGTCAGTTGATTCGTCAATCTGTATTGAAACATATTCCCTTTTGTTTAGTTTTTCTCTCAATTGACCCTTTATGTTTTCAGCCATATCGGAAATACTTCGTGCTACCGAATCATTTGATAGTGGGATTGTTTTTAACTTTACAGCTTCTTGTAGACTTTTCACCCGTGAAACCACATCAATAGCAGCAGGAAGTATTATTTCTTCTGTTATTGTATGAGGTTTGGAGTTTTGGAAAATTTGTTATGCTACATCATATGAAGCGTGAAGAGCATTTTGGTTACTGTTACTCATTTTAGTAATATTTTATATTTGATTCTTTAGAGCCTGATTCTTTTGCTCACAAAAGGTTCCAGTTTATCCTTGAGTCCATGGTGTTTGGTTTCAAGATGGTACAGTTACTTGATGGTTTCATGTCGCAAACTTGTAAATCACACGCTCGTGTAGCGTATCCTATGTCTGTATGCTTTATTTAAGCCGGATATCTAAAATTTTCAACACATTCAAATTGATAGTGTAACAATATTAAGTATCATTTAACAAAGTAATTCTTTGAAGGTTTAAAGTTTCGAATTTAGGATGTGAAACAACATATACTAAATTTAGATTTATAATAATAATAAATAAATAAAAATTCATCAATAAAATAAAAAGTAAAATTAAGGTATATTCTCAAACTTGGTAGTCAAATACAAACCCTTATATACCATGGCACTCAAGGTTGTATAAAAAATAAAACTAATTTGAAATGAACAGATTCGGCAGTGGTAATAATCTGTATACAATGTAAGTGTAAGACTAAACAATTTAAAATTTAGTGTAATATACACATCTTATATGCTTTTAGTGAACTACGTTATTACAAGGGTCAGAGAACCGGAAATTGCATTGTATTAATACAAAATATATAAATATTCATTTTATTGAGCATGTAAATATAATGTGACAAAGATGGTTTGTTGAAATTTCAGACAAAATAAAGCAATGTTATTATTACAGTGCATATCGTTCTCCTAACTATTCATTATTCATTAATAAGACGCCGATCGTCAAGATATGGGTGAATATGAGGGGCGTATGAGTGTGATAAGTGTAGATAAACGTATGAACGTGTGTAGTCATTGTTACTAACTATAGTCAACTGTTCCTCAGAAAGAACTATTTATTAATAGCCAAATAACCAGAGCAACTAAAGGACCTAGATCTTTACATGGAATCCAAACCACGTCGTGTTTGTCTGATTTTCAGCAAACTGACAGGCCTGACACACAGTTTTCTTCCCCATAAAACATATAAACATTGACGACCATCCAAAATGGATACTCCAGACTTCTCTAGTCGTGTCCACGTCGATGGCAACCATTGAGCGGAGGCCGTGTCCGTAATATTTATATGTAAATGTAATATAATATAACACTAAGAATAGGGAGATGTGTGTATGTTAACGTAATTATAGTTTAAAGGAACGATTCAATCCGTTCAAATGATGTCTTGTTATTTCATCTCTTGACAACTGATTTCTTGTTGAAGGTTAACCATCTATCAAGGAGACCCGACTATCTCCGCCGATAACCTGCTCTGCTTTATGAACTATGACTGTTGGCTAACGTTGTAAACTGCAACACATCATTTGACTTTCAACGTCAATGAGAAAATCATAAGGTTGAAAATGTCTTCAAGTATTCATGTAGTGTTCATTTTGGTCTGTTTGACTTTATTTAACAATGTCTTTGAAGTTAGTTCTATGCCAAAACATAACCCTGATTCTGGAGGTAAGATTGTTTTAGAGCATAGGTTTATGGATGTGTGTTTAGAGTGAATTAATTGTTTTATGAACATATTACAAAGTGACTAATTCTTTTTAGATTTACTGCGTATTTAAAGAAGAATTTAATTTATGTCGTATAGCAAACAGTTACCATGATAATAAATAAAATCAGCAAAGATCGGTATTGATTGATTGATAAAAATTGGTAAAAAATTTCTTCCATTAACGTAAATGAGTAAATACTAGAAATAATGATTGCTATGGTTATGGCTAAGTTGTTGTTTGTTAACACGTTTCATTAAATATCGATAGAAAATATTCATAATATTTTTATGAATACTATGAATAACATTTTTAAGTGTGATAATATTGAGTAAATAAACGTTATATTTTATACAAGCTATTTAACTACACATAACTGGGACAACGATTACATAATAGTTAATTACTTATTTAATTTGAAATATTTCTTCTGTGTATCAGTAATGAGCAATTCTACTTCCGCCTATATTTTGCAAACGAAAGAATATAACATTAAATTCCACAAAAACACATAATCTTCAAACAAAGTACGCATAGATTTGTAAATAGGTTATGATATACTCATACGAATTGGGTAAATGTCATTGCGTGTTGAGGTGATAGGTAGATCGTGATGTACTCATATGAATTTGGTAAGTATCGTTGCGTGTTGAGGTAGTAGGTAGGTCGTGATCTACTAATATGAATTGGTTAAGTATCGTTGCGTGTTGAGGTGGCAGGTAGATCGTGATGTACTCATATGAATTTGGTAAGTATCGTTGCGTGTTGAGGTAGTAGGTAGGTCGTGATCTACTAATATGAATTGGTTAAGTATCGTTGCGTGTTGAGGTGGTAGGTAGATCGTGATGTACTCATATGAATTTAGTAAGTATCGTTGCGTGTTGAAGTAGTAGGTAGGTCGTGATCTACTAATATGAATTGGTTAAGTATCGTTGCGTGTTGAAGTGGCAGGTAGAACGTGATGTACTCATAAGAATTGGTTAAGTATCGCTGCGTGTTGAGGTAGTAGGTAGGTCGTGATCTACTTATATGAATTGGTTAAGTATCGTTGCGTGTTGAGGTGGTAGGTAGATCGTGATGTACTCATGTGAATTTAGTAAGTATTGTTGCGTGTGAGGTAGTTGGTAGGTCGTGATCTACTAATATGAATTGGTTAAGTATCGTTGCGTGTTGAAGTGGCATGTAGAACGTGATGTACACATAAGAATTGGTTAAGTATCGCTGCGTGTTGAGGTAGTAGGTAGGTCATGATCTACTTATATGAATTGGTTAAGTATCGTTGCGTGTTGAGGTGGTAGGTAGATCGTGATGTACTCATGTGAATTTAGTAAGTATTGTTGCGTGTGAGGTAGTTGGTAGGTCGTGATCTACTAATATGAATTGGTTAAGTATCGTTGCGTGTTGAAGTGGCATGTAGAACGTGATGTACACATAAGAATTGGTTAAGTATCGCTGCGTGTTGAGGTAGTAGGTAGGTCGTGATCTACTTATATGAATTGGTTAAGTATCGTTGCGTGTTGAAGTGGCAGGTAGATCGTGATGTACTCCAATGAATTTGGTAAGTATCGTTGCGTGTTGAGGTGATAGGTAGATCGTGATGTACTCATATGAATTGGTTAAGTATCGTTGCGTGTTGAGGTGGTAGGTAGATCGTGATGTACTCATATGAATTTAGTAAGTATCGTTGCGTGTTGAGGTGGTAGGTAGATCGTGATGTACTCATATGAATTGGTTAAGTATCGTTGCGTGTTGAGGTGGTAGGTAGATCGTGATATACTCAAATGAATTAGTTAAGTGTCGTTGCGTGTTGAGGTGGTAGGTAGATCGTGATGTACTCACATGAATTGGGTAATTATCGTTGCGTGTTGAGGTGGTAGGTAGATCGTGACGTACTCATATGAATTGGTTAAGTGTCGTTGCGTGTTGAGGTGGTAGGTAGATCGTGATCTACTCATATGAATTGGGTAAGTGTCGATGCGTGTTGAGGTGAGTTGGTAGGTAGGTCGTGATCTACTCATGTCATTAATTGACGTCCTGTGCGTGGAGGGTGGGGATGGAGAGAGATTGTCAGTTTATGGCCATGAGCTGGAAGTTTTTATGATACCAACTTACTACGGTAGAAGTACAAGTAGGAAGTTTAGTTGACGTTGGTTTTTCACATTTGGCATTCAAGAATAAGTTCACTCTTTTAAACAAAATATTGAGATATTTTATACAGTTTAATTGGAACTAGTATGGCCTAATAATTGAAAATGCCATTGGAACCTTAAATCAGACAATCTATCAGCAAAAACTACTTTAATAGTATAAAGTTTTAGAATAAATTGTAGAAGATTTATGTAAACATACCTTTCTTTTTCTTATTTTAGTCATGTTTCTTCATACACTAATAACTTTTAAGTTTTTGTTCCCATAAGAGACCGTACTAAACATTCTTTAAAATTTTTAAGTTTCATTTATCAGCAGAACTGTTGAGTCTTTAAGCTATGGTTATTATTTTAATTTGAAACTCTCTTTCTGTTGACGAATTATCAGTATTTTTCTTAAACATTATTGTGTTTTTATTCTTAATCGAATATTTAATTTCCATGGAATGGTGATGGAGTCAGAATGCATACTTATTTACATTCTAATGTAAATAATATAAATAATAATAATAATAAATAATATAGAATATACATATTATACATTCTAGATGATTAATTATTATACGAAGTACAACTGCACGCCAGTGTAGTAGTTTAAATTCAAAAGTCAATGCATTTTAAGAATCGAAAATTTATGTCTACGTTTAATATACTATTAATATGTCAGATTCATGTTTGGAATTTGTTTTCATAAGCTACATGACTATCCAATCTAAAGTACTGTGCTAGTGTCATATCACATCTTGATAATTGAAAAATGCCCTTCCTTTGAAAATAAAATCAGAAGAATCAGATTTCTCTCAATCAATAAAAATCAGTGAAACATGTAAGTGACAACTGTTTTAAATGTTAACCTCAAATTTACATATGTCAGTATTGTCGTTTTAACTACTACTTAATTATGTGTAGAATAATTTATTTTACAAAATATGTTGCCTTTATATAAGTAAATTAAAATAAACGGCTTAACTTGAAATGGTTGTGTTCATAATTTTGATAAATTTACATGTAGTTTTATATTAATTAATAGATAAAAAGAACATGTTAGCTAAATACATGTATATTTACGTTTAGGAATCGTTCATATTTCAAAAGCATACTTTGTTTTACCGATTGAATAAAAACACTTTTAGCATCTTATACACTGTAATAATGAAATGTATTATAAAACATGATTATAATTCAATACGGTAAAACATTAAATTAGATAAATCGTTTGTTTCGATATCCAAACAATGACTTAGCCATAGTGAACA
The DNA here is from genome assembly GCA_035578905.1 of Stictocephala bisonia. Taxonomy (NCBI): domain Eukaryota; kingdom Metazoa; phylum Arthropoda; class Insecta; order Hemiptera; family Membracidae; genus Stictocephala; species Stictocephala bisonia. Next base: position 62,068 of record JAQJVL010001759.1, on the reverse strand, counting down.
TTAAATGGTGACCTGACAATGTTAAAAATAAGATGAACTATTTTATTTATTTTTAGATAATTTGCTTTAAATACACTATTCATTTTTATCTCAGAATAAGGTTAAACTTTGCCAATTGTATAATCTGTAGATTTTTTATCCATAGTCTTAAATTTTAGTAAGTAATTTAGTCCATATATATATATATATATATATATATATATATATATATATATATATATATATATATATATATCATTTTTGAAGCTCTTTTAACTGGAAGGGATCATAACTGTCAGAATGAAAAAAAACTCAAGCAATTTTTTTTCTATTTTGGACCTGATTTTAGTAATATAGTTTACATTATCAGATGTGCCTCTTGATCCTGCAAGTTTTTTTGCAGTTCATATACGCATTTCGCCACCAGTTTGGCATCTTCGATGACTAATAAATTTCACTATATACACCAGGAATATTTACAGTTAAATTCGTACAGCAGTACTAAACTACGGACTCAAGTGGACCAACTTGGAGTATCAACACTTGTTTTCCCTCAAGTTTGTTCGGCACTGAGATCGGTTACGGGTGAACTTGGCTGGAAGGGTGTGTGTGATAGGCTAATCTCACCACAAGTGCCGGACAAACATGAGGGGGTGATGCACAAGATCGGTCCACCCTAGTTCGTAGTAAAGGTGCAGCTCTACTAACTATGCCGGCGTGGTGGCTCAGTGGCTAAGGTTTCGAACTGTGGAGGGCATTGTCCAAGGATCGAATCCCTACTGAGTATAATTCAGTCAATGTTCACAAAAATGGTACATATTAAAAAAAAAAATATATCAATGTTTATCTATAATGGTGTTTTATAAATCAGTGGGTTATCTTATTACTTACGTTATGATTCATGGCAAATACTTGTCCGTTCATTAGTAGAATGTTTTGATTAATTAAGTAAAAGTAGTAAACAAAAATTCTTCTTTAATGTTAGCCTTGAGCTTGTTTAGCCTTAACTAATTTTACAATGTCTGGCTTGATGTTTGTAGGGCATACAATTAAATTATCTACTGACAACCTGTTCCTTTTGTTTTTATTGTCACCATCCTTGAAAACCATGATTTGCACAAATATGAGGTTGAAAATGGAATCAGGGGTTTTAAAGCTTGAGACACCAAATCGAATACTCGGTTTTACACCTAGCCAACATTTGTCCACTTTTTGCTCTCGTACAACAGTTTTTATTTACTGGTCCGTTAACAACTCTATTAGTTTGTCATAAAGCACAGCATCGGGTACTGCCTTTTCCACCATCTTCTCATTATATGGATATAAAACCCATTGAATTTAAAACTTCCAGGTGATTAGTTATCAGCAGTGAAAAAATTTCGAGTCAAGATTACCTTAAAGACCAATAACAAATGTCGAGTCAAGATTACCTTGAAGACCAATAAAAAATGCCGAGTCAAGACTACCTTGAAGACCAATAACAAATGTCGAGTCAAGATTACCTTGAAGACCAATAACAAATGTCGAGTCAAGATTACCTTGAAGACAAATAACAAATGTCGAGTCAAGATTACCTTGAAGACCAATAACAAATGTCGAGTCAAGATTACCTTGAAGACCAATAAAAAATGCCGAGTCAAGACTACCTTGAAGACCAATAACAAATGTCGAGTCAAGATTACCTTGAAGACCAATAACAAATGTCGAGTCAAGATTACCTTGAAGACAAATAACAAATGTCGAGTCAAGATTACCTTGAAGACCAATAACAAATGTCGAGTCAAGATTACCTTGAAGACCAATAACAAATGCTGAGTCAAGACTACCTTGAAGACCAATAACAAATGTCGAGTCAAGATTACCTTGAAGACCAATAACAAATGTCGAGTCAAGATTACCTTGAAGACCAATAACAAATGTCGAGTCAAGATTACCTTGAAGACCAATAACAAATGTCGAGTCAAGATTACCTTGAAGACCAATAACAAATGTCGAGTCAAGATTACCTTGAAGACCAATAATAAATGTCGAGTCAAGATTACCTTGAAGACCAATAACAAATACTATAAGTTCAAAAGTCACAGGAACGTTTTCAAAATTCATTGCCTTTCCTCTCTGGATCCAAAATTAAATTTTTTGGTTGTTATTCACATTTACTTAGTCCTATGCGAATAAAATTGTTTTATTTGGTCCTTGCAAAGATTAGTTAATAGTGTTTATTTGGGACTACCAACGTCAGTTGATTCGTCAATCTGTATTGAAAAATATTCCCTTTTGTTTAGTTTTTCTCTCAATTGACCCTTTTTGTTTTCAGCCATGTCGGAAATACTTCGTGCTACCGAATCATTTGATAGTGGGATTGTTTTTAACTTTACAGCTTCTTGTGGACTTTTCACCCGTGAAACCACATCAATAGCAGCAGGAAGTATTATTTCTTCTGTTATTGTATGAGGTTTGGAGTTTTGAAACCTTTTTTATGCTACATCATATGAAGAGTGAAGAGCATTTTGGTTACTGTTACTCATTTTAGTAATATTTTATATTTGATTCTTTAGAGTCTGATTCTTTTGCTCACAAAAGGTTTCATTTATGTAGGTATTTATTTCATGTAGAATTCGTGTCTTTTTCTATTTTCCTTTTTAAACATTATAATTTAGGCACCTTTTTTTATAGTGTCACTCTGATATAGCGTCATTAATTGCGTGGTCCCTTCAATGACGTTATAACTAAGTTCAACTGTATTACAATACTAAGGTATGTTTAATTTATTAACGGTAAAAAACCATTTACAATAATAAGGGCGATATAGATTAAGAACAAATATATAAATGAGATAAGAATAAATATGAATATTAAAAAAAATAAATATATATATATATAAACTAATAAGAGACTCAAAGATAACACTCAATAAGGTACTGACCCATTCACCCACCTCTACACGTGCAGTAGTATTGACCCACCCCTACACGTGCAGTGGTATTTTTGGCCAAGTGCTTCACACTCAGCTCACTAGAGGCAAAAAGTCTACACGTGCTGAGACAAGATTTCCAAGTTGTTGAATGCGAGCCATAGTGGACTGCGGGACGTAATTGGTGCTGCAATGTCTCCTAGAAAACAGTTATTTGGATATTGTGACGCTTGGAATGTAAAAGATTATTGCAAGAAAATTAGGGCAGTCGACCAATAAATTAACTAGCTTTTAGAGGAAAATAATGTCGTACATAAGACGTTTGGCTTGAAGGCGAGGAAGATCCAGTAATACAATACATATCTTGCATGAAGCATTTTTCAGTTAAGCTATGCTTCGTGTTACTTATCATATACTCATATAATAAGTTATGTTCCAGAGGGCTGTTTGGTAGATGGATTGAGATACAAAGTCGATGACACTTGGCCAGGGCCAGTAGGGGTTTGTACAACTAACCGCTGTCATTCAGATGGCACCATCTCTGCTTTGACGTAAGTGGAAATTACGAGTACAAATGCTCATAATAATTTACTTTAGTCGATATAGTCAACTAACTGCAGTATCAATTTGTGTTTCAACAACTATATGTGTAAACCGGATGGCACTATATTATGCTTAACAAGATTAAAATTACACGATCACGTACTGATTCATTGTCGTCAATGTAAATCTAAGTTTGCAGAAATTGTAATTTACGTCGTACAGAACTGTCCTTGGCTTAGTATAAGTGGAAAACACATATGCAAGTAATAGTTCACTGTAGACAATGTTGAGTAAAAAACAACTGGTCAGTACACGTCAGAGCTCACACGACAAACAGTTTATATATCGGATGAAACATCTTTATGACTAGTCGTAAGCAATGTCATTGGCAAATTATGACTTTTTTTATGGGTCTGTCTGGGGTCTGTCTGGGGTCTGTCTGGGGTCTGTCTGGGGTCTGTCTGGGGTCTGTCTGTGGTCTGTCTGGGGTCTGTCTGGGGTCTGTCTGGGGTCTGTCTGGGGTCTGTCTGGGGTCATAATTAGCGAATTTAATTTATCATAGATATTTATATTTTATTGATCATTTGTGTTCTTGTTATTATTTTCTTTGTTAGGTGGTACACTGGGTGGTAGTGAGGTTACACAAATTGTCTTATTATAATTATCTTATTATTATTGAGTTATGCCTTGCTGGTTACTTAGCTGTATTAGTATGTTATGCTTCGCCTCTTTCCAGATCTAAATGTATGGTTGTTGTTGTAAATTGAAGTTTTGTTTGATTTTCTACCATTTACATATATTTACATGAATGTTGATACTTTGTTTACCTAATTATGTTGATATTACGTTGTTATTATTATAATTAGATTTATTCTATATATTCATATTTCGTTGATCATATGTGTTCTTGTTATTATCTTCTTTGTTATAATTTGTAATATATCTCTTTTAACTTTAAGTGGACATTTACTGGCACATATGAGGTTAAGTTTACCATTAAGACATCTTTGAATATATTCATTTGTATAATGGTGTTAACCGTTTATAATAATAATAATAATAAAAAATAATAATAATAATGACTGTAGCGTATCTCGGATCACTACTTCATGTGAGTGTATTTCGTTGGTTTAGTGCAGCCATCGTTTTACTCGTTGCATCTGGATAAGTTGGCGGTGCTCATGACATTTTTTTCAGCTGCTTTTCAACTCTTTTGTGTTCCAACTAAAGGCCGAGGCTTTCCAGCTCCAGGGTTTACTCATTTCATAGAGAGTGTTTTGCATAATCTTTAAAGGTCAAGAATGGTGACAGTGTTTTTTTAGAGGGGGAGGGGCCTACGTATATAATTTAATCTTTTGTTTCCTTCCTTTCCTCACCCAACGACCTTTTTTAAATTTGTTGAAGAACGGGTTTCTCGGTTGCGACTCTCCAACTCAAAGTACCTGTGCCCCACCCACAGGATTTGGCGTAGTTCTTAACGTTACAAAACTACGTATATTTGTATTACTGTGTCTCTTCAAAATTGACCAGCCACAAAATGTTATGTCAGGGTCCCTACTCATATAGCTGATATTAATTTACCCTGTTCGTGTTTTTTCTGAATTTTAAATTGAATAGCTCTTTTCAATTGGTTGATTGTTATATTTCATTACTTTCGGCTTGCCGTAAGCAGAAATCATAAAAGCCAATAATATTTCTATGTAGTTATTTTTAAAGTCAATAGTAAAAGTATTCAGTGCCCTTGGGAGTTTCTACAACCAACTATTAAGTCACTCGAAGTTTGTACTGCCAACCTCGGACAGAGAGTATGTAAAAGCTCACATTTCAGTACTCGAATACCTTGTAGTAACTTCAAAATCAATGATATCTGGCTTTGTACACCAAACCTGAGGCTATATATCTTTAAACATAAAGTAAGTAAAACCTTACATCCAATGTTTTATTGTCACTTCCGAGCCAGTCTGTGCCTCAGCCCTCTTCACATTCTTCAGGTGCCTGTGTAAAAGGATCCACCTAACCACCTAGACCCTGGAGCTGTAAAGTTGGAAGACATAGGAGTTGAAACAGCAGCTGAAAAAATGTCATGAGCTCTGCCAACCCATCCAGACGCAACATGGAAAACGACGGCTGCACCAAACCAACGAAATGCAGACGAAATACTTGGTCCAGTCCACTTGTAGGGTTTACTCCCAGCATGCACATGTAGCTGATTAGTTGAAAGTAATGGCCAGTTTGTGTAAATTTAATTTAATTTGGTTATAAGGAATAGTTATAATTAAAAAATACTTTTAGTTTGATTTGATTTGAAGGACAAATTAATAGCAAAATTAAAAGTTCTCAAACTCTACGCATATTAGTTATGTTTTGGCACTATGGATCGTCTAAGAAACGATAAATTAATTTATTTTGGTTTTAGATCTCATACGTACACATAAACTGTGCCCATTGGAGTAAGTGGTTAAAAAAATTAATTCTCAAGGACGGGTTGAGATCTAATACTGAAATTATGTAGAAAAGTTTAAAATAAAATAAAATAAATATTTTCTGAGATAATAAATAAAGAAAATTATGGACTATAAATATTACTAATACAACAGAGAAACTAAATGGCTGTGTGTGAAAGTATGCTTAGTAAGAGGAGTATTTAGGATATCCATACTTTCGGGCACATGAATTTCGTGTTTGTTATTTATAAATCGGTTTTTAAATTGGTAAAGTGTTGAATTTTTTATAAAATAGTCCATGAATGTTGTTTGTTTAAATTTAATTTCAAAAATCGTGGTATTTCATATAATTACGTTTTAAACTTTTACACAGCCGCCAATTGGAGACGGATAGTATTAGGTATACAGCTTTTTATAGTAAAATGTATGTTTTTAAGATCAACTATCATAACACTTTTTAGATATTTAGATTCTGTTTGTAAAAATCATATATGAACATACAAACAGAAAATTAATCGAGATAGGGCACTTGCTATATTGTATTATTTGTTTGTTTTTACTTTAGAAACACGCGTGACAGTTCAAGCTGGACACTATTTGCCTCACAGATTCGTATCTAGTTTAACAATTGAATTACCTGCATCTATTTTTTTGCAGATGTGCTTTGGTGAGTTTTACTGCTGATTCCGGCTGTACCGAGACGGAATATGACTACACAGTACAATACCCGTACTGCTGTCCCAACGTCACCTGCCCGGACCACAATACTTCCTAATTCACAAGAGGTTGCACTTCCTCATGTATTCCTGTACATAGTGCCTACATCTTCAATTGAGATACATTTTAAATAAATAATATTGTTTGATATACAATATAACATTTTTTAATCATTGCAAGTACAGTTTTGATTGTTTAGTCACTCTTATTTGTGGTAATTAATTTAAATTCAGTTGTATTGATTCTTGTGGTCTGTTGAAATAGAATTGATCTGCAATTGTAAATTTATTGGAACACATGTTGACAAAACAGGAGAGGAGTAATTTAGTTTTGGTTAGCAATCCTTTATTATGACTTTAATTTGACGGAATATGAGCAAATTTTTACATTTTACCAAGTTATACGTAGGGTTAATGACAGTTCATAAACGTCGTAAATCCCAAATTTCTTCAATGGTAGTTTTTCCTATGCTGTAATTTTTATAAAAGGGAAATGTGCATTGTAGCAATCTTTATCTTTTAATTACAATGGGATATATTATTGAAATAATGAGCTTATATCTGAACATTATTACTTATATCTGGCTTACTATTACTGGAAATTTTGGATGTCAATTATGATTTAATTTAATTACTTTTTACAAAGACTGAAACTAAAATTACTCATCAGATTCTTATGTTAATTTAATATACATGGTTACTATATTTATTCAAGTTTAACTACAAATATATTTCTTAAAGCAATACTAAAAGCATTTATGAGAACATTCAATACCACTTATCATTTTTAATTATAAAAAGCTATATACTTAAAAAACAATTGTCCCATGAAATAATGTGTTGTGAGGTAGGTGGAAGGAATCATCGTGTGCCGTAGTGTGGGTGGGAGGTTCCATGAAGTTGTGTGCTATAGTGTTGAGAGATGGGGGCCATTAAGTTGTTGAATCGTAAGGGTGGGTCTGCCCATGAATTCGTCTTTGTAGTAAGTGTGGAGCGTCCATCCATCCATCCATGCTTGATGAGTTGGATGAGATGGCACATCAATTCGTGAATCTTAGGTTGAGTGGGAGGACATATAAAAAGTGTAGATTGTAGGTTGGATGGAAAGGCCTATTAGTCGTGAGTCATCTAGTGGGTATGCAATTCATACATTTGTGTGCTGCAGTGAGGGCTGTAGGTGATGTTCGATTCCACAGTAATACCAAATCTCTACGTCCCCTGGGCGGCGCTAAACGACTGATGACTTAAGAAGATGAACTTTCACTATTGTGATCTCCCAGCTATTTCAGATGCCAACAAAAATATTAGCTCTTCTCAGAGTCAGCAAAATCATAAAGATTCTAGTTCCGTTTTGGATATACATCAAGGTATGTCAAGTCCTCTTTGAAAACAGTATTGATACCCTTGCACTCCAAGAAAAACATGTTGAAGAACCATAAAGTAATGCAAGAAGCAATAACCAAGAGTATAGACTGATGGAGGATATTAGAAATAGAGAATAAGATGAAGCTAAACTGTGAAAAAAGCTGTGATGATTATATTTGTATACTGACAGTTAAAGTATATGACACTATTATACAGGGTGTAACAAAACTCTCTACACACACTTTAGGATATTGTTCCTTGGGTGAAATGAAGCAAAAAACATAATACAACAAATGGCCTATCTCATTCCGTTTACTGTCTGTATATCAATATATGTTTTTTACTATTTAAAATGTTTAAAACCAAATTACAAAGAAACTAATCGTTTTACGAAAAAATACCAAGATGGATAATTGTTAGTGCTTTTAATAAGTATTGAAGCGACACCTTATTTTTTTAAATGAAACAAGAAACAACGAAACTACAAAGATTTTTTTTGTAAAACTGTACAGCCTCACTTGCACGTGTGGAATAACTTGAAGCTGCTGGACATAACTTTGAGCAGTTACTGTAATGTGGGATTTATTAAGTTAAAAAATGTAATCCTTTTATCGATAGTTGAATAATAAATACTCATTTTTATAATCTGTCAAAATGTAGTTTTATTTTAAATATTTAAAAAGTACTACATTTATAGTGTTACTACGTTATTATAAGCCGACAGCCCATTAATAATGAATTCCATTGTTGCTCTATGGGTCCATTCTAAACTGTACAGTGTCATACAACTATCGTAGTAAATTTGTTATTTATTATTTGATTTTCACAAATAATGCGTCGTTTTAATCCTTATTAAAATCACTATCAATTACCTATCTTGGTATTTTTTCATAAAACCACTCGATTTTTTTTGTCCCACACGTGCAAGTGAGGCTGTACAGTTTTACAAAAAAATCGTTGTAGTTTTTTTGTTTATTGTTTTATTTTAAGAAATAAGGTGTCATTTTAATTCTTATTAAAGGCACTAACAATTATCTATCTTAGCATTTTTTCTTAAAACGATTAGTTTCTTTGTAATTTGGTTTTAAACATTTTAAATAGTAAAAAACACATATTGATATACAGACAGTAAACGGAATGAGATAGACCATTTGTTGTGATATGTTTTTTGCTTCATTTCACCCAAGGAAGAATATCCTAAAGTTTGTGTAGAGAGTTTTGTTACACCCTGTATAGTGAATGTGTACAAATTACCTTATGGTCAGACCGTGTACTTTCAGTTTTCGAACGCTTGATCCTGTGTGTGTTGGGGACTTTAATAGCAATCACAACCAAAGTGGTTACTCATCGGATAACAATACTAGCATAAGACTTAATAACTGGGCTGAAACTGACAACTTGAATCTTGTGTTTGATGTTAAAGCTAGATGTACTTTAATCTCAGGTCGTTGGATCCATATTTGATCCTCTGTATTATGACTCTGTTTATTTAACCGATACTTAAGATACCTAACAATTAAGATGAGAAGTTTTGGTCTTCTAACAAATTCACATCACGTGCCTGTTTTGATATCTGTAGGAATTTTGGCCTCGTTTCTCAATCTTTTGCCCAGACTAGATTTAACAAAGCTGGTGGACATTTAAATTAAGAAATTAAGATGGCATCAAATTCATTCCACTTTTAATAAAGAATTACAGTATTATCGTTTCAAGACCCTTGCCGTGTCTATTGCTAACGCGTTTGTCCCCAGGGTCTTCATCAAAGAATATTCAACCTTATGGTGGGCCAAGAATGCAAGGATTTATACATGGACTTTAAGAAGACTAAAACCACTGCCATAATTGGTTCCTTGCTGCACTCTCTCTATAATGCTAGAAGGAAGAATTGCGTTAATAATATAGGAAACCTATATTTTACTCCTAGCAATATGCAGGCTTGGTCCATACTCCGGAAACCCTACACTATAGTGGTGGGCTGCATCAAAGATCTATGGAATAGCAAAATGCATTGACGGCTTACCCAAGTCAACCAACATTCTGAAAGTAGGTTGTATGCAGACTGAATGAGATAAAGTGAAGCCCACAGGCACCGTAAGAAGTTTAAATTCCTTTTACTTTCAAAGAGTTACATAAAGTTGTCGGTCACTTTCTTCTATTCGGGAAAGCAGCTAGACTGGATAACGTTTTTCCGGAATTTCTAAAACGTGCCTGTGTTGAAACGAAACATTGGCTTTTTGCAAATTTAATGATATTTTGTAAAGTGGTGATATATCCTAAACTTTTAAGAGATCTAAAATAATAGCTGTTTTGAAGCCAGGTAAAGAGCCATAATGAGCCAAAACATGGCACTCTATAGCTCTTTTAAGTACCTGCTTTAAGTTTATGGAGAGGCCAAGCTACACCAGAATATCATTTATTCTCAATCACAGCACCTCTTTTTAACAAGCTGTATTCAAACCAAATTGAACCAGTAACTTTCTTTGACTCATTCAATTGACAGAATCCCAACCAAAAATTAGCCATTATTATTGGTTTGGATTTGCCATTATTATTTGGGTTGCAGCAAGTAGCGTCGACCCTTATTTCAACGGGTGATTGCCGAAAGTTAAATTTTTTAGTGTTTTTCTAGATAAATGTTGATACATCTCAAAAACTACTTATAGTACATAGCCTACAATTACCATTTTTACCTTGCATTCCTGACTAGACTAGATGCAAAAGGTAGTGAAAAATAATATAAAACTTAAATTTAAACACTAAAATCACATCTCATATACAAGGAAACTAAATAATATACCTACTCACATTATTCACCGACAAATAGGTTTAAAAGTTAATTGATTATAGACTGATTCTAGTGTATGATTTTTATAACATTTATATTATGAAATTAAACTTAGTTTGTTAAATCTATTATTATATCATATTATGAACACGCGTCATCTCTCTTAGGTGACGTGTGTAGGCTGGCATTATCCATAACGGTGACGTCATAATGGGCCGGTAATCTCAAGTCCATTAGCCCTTAGTACCGAGGTAATTAGGGATGTGCTATCACTACCACTCACTAGTATATATATATATATATATATATATATATCTGTCTACTAATTTGGGAAGCATAATATTTATATAAAATAATATATAATCTACAGTAGCAAATATTTATGAGTCTCATGCATCGCAGAATGAAGGAGAGAAATAGAGATGATATACTTCCTTTGTCTGGCACTGACAATAACAAACATATAGATCAATACTAATAGAACTACACAGTTAGTGCATGTAAAATTTCCTTGTAAATAGTTGTAAGCTAGTTTTCTTGTATATGAGATGTGAGTTTTTATTTAAGTTTTGTATTATTTTTTTCTTGTACCAAACTCTAGCTACATTAAATGACTTATATTAATAAACTAGGTGAGACCTGCCATGCGGAGGACTGAGTTTCAGTTCATACATTACACGTGATAAGAAATCGGTGTGAATAGATATAGGTCGATAGGTCTTACTTGATTTTATGAATAAAAATTAAAATCTTGATATCTTGGCTATGTTGTTACCATTCCAAAGACCAATCTTGTAGAAATTACTCATTTTAGTTTAGAGATCACATCAAGGTACCTATTTGTTGAGCTTGTTGAGATATGAGGACTTCAGATTTATTTAAAAATCCACGAATGAATTGAGTTAAATTAGAAATATCTTCAACCTTTGTATTGCGCAATGTTACCTTAGCATAAGATAAAGATGATTCGGGTTCTTTAGAAGGCTCTTGATCTTGCGCAATATTTGGTTTAATATTTTTGTCTGAAGTTTCAACGTAGCCAGTTACAGGTGCTGAATTAGACACTCTTTTAGAAGTTTACCTAAGTGTACAAACGTTTTACGTTTAATGCCCTTATATACCGAGCATAGTTTATAGTTGGCTGGATGCTTACCACACAGTGCGCCTTTGGGGGTAGAATTTGTAGGGATTTTAATTTAAATTGCTAGTGTCATGATCAAATCCACATTTTACACACCAATTTTGGTACCAGCATTAGGACTTTGTATGACCACTTACAAGTCTTTACACCACACACTTAGTGTTAACCACTACTTGCACTGACTGGTATAACTGCAGGCCAACAACCAGGCACACCTTTAACTATCGTAGTGCATAGTTTCGTGATTATTTAGATTTTAAATTTGCGCCAATATTTTCTCGTTCTGGTCCAAAGCATTCCTATAGTTAACCTGGCAATATCATCCAGTGAGAAGCGACATCGTCAGTTTGGCCGAGTCACTTGGTTCAAGGTCACTTACCACAAGTAGCATCCGTCTCGAATTGACTATATTTATCCACATGTGCTTTATGAAAACTAAACAGAACATAAACCACAGAATGTGAAAATACAAGCGAATTTCAAAATCTTTTACCCATTTGATTTATTCACCATCTCTTTCACTTATACCAGTTAGGATTGTAAATAGAGAAGATCGAAAAACTGTCATTACCAGCTACAATGATATTGGGACTCATCTAGATCAACAACAAATTATTTGTAAATTTAAAATGATTTTACTTACAACAGACTGGTACACAAAAAACAATAATGGCAGTTTTATTGTTGAGTCTACTTGGAATAGGATAAGAAATGAAATTTCGGAGAGAAATCCAACCCAGGACTGTGAGTTGGGTGTTAAAACCTAATGGGATTGAACAAAATAATATTTGCAGACTCCAACATAAGAAGAAATCCAAGATATTTCATAGCAATTACTATTGGCCCCTCCTGTAATATTGCCATATAAAGATTTGCTACCACTCGAAAAATAAAAACAATTAAGGTATATGGCCCAAATATCGCTCATCTAAGAAAATATGCAAGCTATATCAACATTTTTCATCCAAATGCATTAAAAATATCACATTATATGAGGTATATATTAACCTACAAGATCCAAAAGTATTTATATACATAGCCATCATATAATATCTTTTGCAAATTTTGAAAAGGAAGAAGTCTTATTTTTGACAATTGTAAAAGTGCTCCTAATATCACCCACACCCTAAAATATAGTGTTCAAATATCGCCTACCGCATTGAAAAGAGTTCAATTTATGGTCAAAGAAATGTTTTAATTTTTGTATTTAAATGAATTAAGTAATTATAAACAAGTATAAACCATTACCACTAACAAAACACTCAAACAATTTTATTTTTAACATAATTTTAGGTACATGAAACATATTTCTTTTGGTTAAATATACACATAAGTAACTTTTAATCGTAAATTAAATTTGTTTGACAGTGTTTAAGTGTTAATTTATAAGCAAAAGGGACAAACATAATCTTTTTTTAAAGCCTTCTTTTTCCTTGTATCACAAGCCTCAAGTACCCATTTGAAACAACGACTGCATTTGATTCAATTTTCACCATGCTTATCTTGGGAATAATAGCCATTGCAGAATAGGCATTCGGCGTCATCGCTTTCATAGCAGCTGCTATCGTTGTCGTCAGTTGAGACATAAACTGGTTCCTCTTCGTCTGAACTTGCTGATGATTGATTTTCGTCTAGTTTTTTTTTCATTGAATTTTTCTTCAATCATTTATTTTGATTTTGATAGTTTCCATTTTGCTTTTTCTTCTAAGTTCAGACTCTTAGGAGTCAGTTTATTTTTGTTTACGGAACTTACAAGAGGGTTTTTGAAAGGTGATCCGCTCACAAGCACTGCAGAACCACTTCTTGAATTTGGAGGTTTTCGTGGAAGCTTTGGAATTAGGCTTATTTCTTCGGGTGACACCGAATCAGAAGGGCCACTATAGCTCTTGAAGTACTTTTAGAAGTTGATTCTCCGTCTTCTCCCTCATTTATATGTTGCAAAAAGTCTACTTCAGAGAATACATTTGGGTTATAGGGTATTATTCCTGTCGAACTAAACCCCTTAATGGCAACTTCCATGGTAGCTGATCTGACGTAAGCTTTGCCAATGAGATCCCCTATTTGAAACATTATGACTGCTCGAAAGGAGTGAGCAACTAACCACTTTTCGATCTCTTGGGCGTAGCAGGTTTTGGATGGTTTCATGAAGGTTTTATCTAACGGTTGCATGCGATCAGATGAGTGTGGTGGAAGGCAGACAAGTGATATATCATTCTCTCGTGCTATATCAACAACATCAAAGTTCCTAGTATGGGTTGTATGTCCATCAAATATAAGGACTACTGGGTCATTCTTTAAAGCTTTTACAAATTATATGAAGTGAGAAAACCATCTTCTAAATATCTAAACCCTAATTATGACAATCCCCTATTGTTCCTGGAGGGGTACTGTCTAGGAGATCATGTTTCATCCTCTTCCGAGGGAATACGAACAAAGGTGGCATAACAATTCTGAAGAGACATGCAAGTCACTACATTAACGAGCCGCTCTCTTTCAGCAGAGGAAAGTTTATGAATTTCTTTGTTGTCTTTTAGAGCTATCACTTTCATACTCTTATGTTGGACGGTTGTCACGCCTGTCTAATCGACATTAAATATTCTAGCTGCTGAGGCATTTATTTTTCGATCTCAGGTTTCATCATAATGAAGAATGTTTTTACATTTTCTTCAAAAAACCCTTGGATTCGTGCTAAGGACAATGGTTGTGGTTTCCTAAAAGTTAGGGAAGGGTGGCGTTTAAAAAAAAGACGCTGCCACTTCCTACCGGCACTTTGTTTATCAGAAGAAAATATGACAAAGTTCAAACAGCTACAACAGCTTCTTTCATTTTCACTTTGTCCCACTTCTTACGTTGTGACATCTGTAATCAAATACGAAGTTATCAAAATATGCTTCCAAATATCGCATAGTAGGCGATAATTGGAACGACGTGGTGGGTGATATTGGACACTCGCTAGCATTACAAAATGGCGGGTGCTACGAACTTTTGTTCAAAACTCGGAATCCGGCTTCTTCTATCAATCGGATACGGATGTCAATAGAAAGCGTGTTTCTTATACTATTTAATAATACTAACATGATTCTATTGATACTTAAAGTAAACCAATACAGTAGTTTGATAACTTACCTGGTCTAAAAATCTTCAAAAAATCACCAAAACTTAACGAACTCTACCAAATCAACACAGTGAACTAAAACGGACGTGGACTGCCTATTTTATACGCTAGGCACATGATAGCAGCACTATCTACCCTTAGATCTCGGTGGTGATATTAGGAACCTGTGCGGTATACGGACTATCTACCTTAATAAGGTAAATTATAGCTACACCAATCATTATTTTATTTATTACTTAAGTTTATATTTTATTTATCTACCTTTTGTATATACAACAAACTTAAAAATAAAAGTAATAATGTTTTGTGTTTTTATTATTTGCAACTCTTTATTTAGATACATAAACAGCATTAGGTAATTATTTAACTATTTTAGTTACAATTAAAATTTGAAAAACGACAATCTAAAGTATATGTCTAAAATAAGATATTAACATGGAAATCGTTGAAAACCACATACGAGAGTTAGAAATTAGATCGTGAAAAATTCAAGGAATGGCTTCTGGAAGGTGGTTTTCGTCGTAAATAAAAGAATTAGATGTGCGTCCTGCGTAACCATGATCATGCATCATTTAACGTTTACAAGTGACTTGCTGCCATTTCAAAATATCACTTATTACATTATTCATTATAAGGAAAAAACAATTTCGACATACAAGAGAACATAATATACGTTTAAAATTGTCTGATTGTTAAAACAACGATTCATATTATATACATGTAGTGTTTAAAACATTTTTTAGACTTAATGAGGGTGGCTTATTAAGTCTAAATTAACTAGACTCAATTAAATTAAAACTAAATTAACTCAAACATTATTTAGTTTAATATTTGAGATTATTTGATTCATTTAATTGTTGATTGTACCCTAATTTTTGTTATGAATTCGGAAAATGCATAGTTGTTTAAAAATACATAAATAAGTTAATTTAATTTTATACTGACATATTTAAAATATAATAGATATATTTTACTAGTTTGCATACAATAATTTAGAATTGGTAAACTAATTAATATTTTTAACAGCAGTATTTAGAAAAATTAGGGCAATTCGTATCTTGAAGACGGACGCCATTGAAGTAGAGCGTCCATTGAAGACGGACGCTTGGTTTCAAAAAGTTTCGGAATGGTACACTTACTTGTTGTTAATTAGCTAATTAGCTCAAATAAATAAATAATCTAATATATTTTTCAATTGTTATGAAATATTTGACTATACCATAGTATCAAGAGAACTGACCGACTAAAACTGCGTTGTCATCTAGTAAATCCGGCAATACTTGAAACTCTACATTATTATGTAAACATGAAAAACGCCATCTGCCATCTGTTGGTGACCAAACTTCATAATTTCTTATTCATACACATATCATTATTAAAGCACTCCTGCATTGGAAATGTTATATAGGTATACACTTACACCTGCAATGCAGGAATGAGTGGATTAGTATTGGTGGTTACCGGTAATAGATGCCACTCTTAACACTTGAGGAGCAGAGAGAATGTGAATCAAAGATGGATGTTAATAGATCAGTAGAATGCCGGAGTGTTGGATGGATCTATTAGGTGACGCTGTATTGTACACGGTGGAGAACACATCAATTACTTACTGTGGAGGTAAAAGTTCATAAAAAAATTTATACTCTTAATAAGAATATTATTTCTTAATCGACTGGGGTTTTCATTACATAGGGTGAGTGCACCAGTGAATGACCAACCCCCCAGTGAATGACTTTTTCGTATAAATAACATCATACTACACTTTTATTGTTGCCTAGTCTATCACAAACCGTCTTGAAGTAACTTTGAAGCCTGATTTGAATCCTCCCAGTCACTGACTCAAAAATAAAGTGTCAAACAGCTGTTTGTAACACAAAAATAATTAAGTGTTCCACCCAGTTCATCTTAACCTTCCCCACTATAGCGTATCGTACAAACAATGTTAGCTGTATTGTTCTTTGATTATTGATTGAAACTGCAATATATATGTAACTAACAGTAAAAACGTTAGGGTATATAATTACACGCATTTTAAGATCGAAATCCATTTAAAGCCATTTTGGTTATTCACTAGATTTTGATAAATTTTCTTTTTAAGTTTTGGAAACAATTTTTTCTGTCTGACTTTTTGGAACTTTTTCTTCCTTTTCTTCTTTATTTGACCTTCTTCCTTTTTCAGCCAATATAAGTTTGAGTGACCCGTATGTACACTGAGAACACACATAAACAGTGATAAGTTATAATTTATCCACCTCTAAGAATAATTTCTAACGACTGGGTTTTTGTGATGCCCAGAACCAACCCCCCATGAACGACTTCGTGATAGTGACCACATCATACACTATTATGATGTTGCCTATCACCACAAACTGTCTGAAGTATTTGAAGTGATTTGAACCTCCCACACTCCAAATAAAGTGCAAAGCTGGTTTGTAACACCAACATATTAATTACCAGTGTATTAACCTCACCCTGCTATCGATACAAAAATATTATGTTTGTATTGATTAAACCCAAAAATGTAACAGTACGTTAGGTATTAACCACCCGCCCAACATCGAATCCATAAGTTGGTATTCACACATTTATAACAAGTTTACAATTGTCTGACTTGAACTTCTTCCCTTCTCTTATACCTTCGTGTACCTTTTGTCAGATAAGCTTCCCATGGATCTGACATAGAGCTACCACTTCTCCCAAGCGAAGAATTAGATCCTGATAAAACTGTTTCAATTTGTTGGGTAGGTGCGTCTTCAGATGTTTTGTGTGGAATGTCTCTTTTATTTCTTTAATTGCCACATTTTTTATAGCATATGTTTGCTTGCTAGGTTAAAGTGCTTCTTCACTACCAACCTCTTTTATTTCGCTCCACACAAAGAAAATTGACTTGAACTCATATACTGATACCAATGAATGACCGGTCATTCACTGGGGAAATACCGGTCACTAACTGGTAGGTAGACGATCGTTCACTAGTGCAATCATTTATGTACAATGAATTATATTTTTCAATTTTCTGTTTAGTCATAACACATTAAGTTGTATCTTCAGGAAGTACATGAGAATACAGGCAAGATGTTTGAACTATTCTCAACACTGTATCGCAAGAGCCTGTTTTCCTATATAAGGTTCAAGTGGAACCTAAAGCTTAAACGGTCATTAATCGGTTATATTTATCAAAGAAACCCTTGTAAATATAGTTGGAATTATTTAATTAATTTGTGGGCATTATTTAATTGTGAATATATATATATATATATATATATATATATATATATATATATATATATTATATGTGTTTTTTATCATAATCTTATTTTCAAACATTAACGTAAACGTTTAACCTTTATTTTTTTTAACTTTGTTACAAAAAATAGTAATAGTCAACCATTACTTCATTCTGCTTGAAGATAATTTTGTTTAACGTTTTGGTCGTGAAATTACTTGTGTCATCTATTTTCATCTAAAACACAAACAAAAGAACTCACTTATTTATAATTAGACAGTTTTAATTAGCTCGTGAATGTATACAACAACTCAGTATAAATTGTTGGCATGATATCCATAAATTTTCAATTCTGATTATAAAATGTTTAATTTCAAAGGATATTATTTGTAGTAATTCCATATAATCACTGTATGGGTGTATTGGTGTTTTAAATTGGCCAACAAAGTTACAGCGTGACAAATGAATTTATTACCTGAACTGATACACTTATAATAGTTGCATAAGTGTACATAATAACTCTACGTTTGACATAAGTACGCGTACAATAGCAAGTACGTTCAGAGCAGTGCACTCTATTACGTGTTTTAATATAAGTTTAACGTTTGACAGAAGTACCTATAAGTACGCGTACAATAGCAAGTACGTTCAGAGCAGTGCACTATATTACGTGTTTTAATATAAGTTTAACGTTTGACAGAAGTACCTATAAGTACGCGTACAATAGCAAGTACGTTCAGAGCAGTGCACTATACTACGTGTTTTAATATACTCGTAAGTTTAACGTTTGAAAATTATTTAAAGTTCTAATGAAATATAAGGCTTTAGCAAACATGGAGTACCGAAAGAAGCAACTCACTAAGGCAGCCGTTCAAATAACTTGATACCCAGTATCAACAGTTGGACTGATTGATGACAAACTACTGTCGTTGGAATATCTTGGGTCAGTATTAGGATCGTTGAATAAATATAACTTCCTTAACATACACTACTGTTTGGAAACAAGTTTGATATATCGTGGGCGGGTAAACAAATTTGATATATCGTGAGCGCGTAAACAAATTTAATATATCGTGGGCGCGTAAACAAATTAGATATTTAATTACTAATCAGTAACAGTTTTGTCTCACATCTGGATTTTAACAATATTAATTAATTGGTATTCCCTATTTCCCAATTTTTTATTATATAAATATTAAGTTTTATTATTATTTAATTTATAATATAACTTTGCCTTTCGTATAAATATATTTTACAATTTCAGTACCATTTTATATATTTATCCATACATTAGAACAAAAATTATTAATTTTACCATGCAAAGCCGGTGAACGCGATGTAGACTGGATTACAATTTAAATTCAAACTACGTTTTCTGAAGGATAGTCAGTTCGTTTGCTGAGGATCCTGTCTCGTTAAGGGTTTCAATATTCAGTTGTGGATTTAAGATTGCCGAACCTTCTTATATTCCATCATATTCCAAAGTGTATTAATAATATTTGGTAGATATAAAAGAAGAATTACTAATTTTTCACCTCACTGTTTAATTTAATGCACAGTTAGGGATTTAATTAATGATCTTGTAGTGCTACATTTCGAAGTGTACATTTTCAAGTAATCCTTTCCCCTTGTAGACCAAGGGAATGGGTGGATCAGTGGTACATTTCCAAGTGTACATTGTTTACGCAAACTTTTGTTACGAGTGTAAATAAAAACGCAAACGTTTTATTAACAGTTTATATTTACAAACATAAGCAAAATATAGATCGATTAGATAAAAACATTATAGATATATAATCAAACGTTTCTATAAATAACACACAACAATGCAAACCACACTAATCTATTTAAATAAAAATTCAACAAAACTATTTTGTATCTTGTAACTGTTTAAATAGTTAAAATAAATAGTGGATACACAAATCTGACGTTGATTCCTTTTCTATCCACCAACACAAGTATGTAGTTGATACTCTTCCCAGACAACCACACATTTATGATGTTGATAGTTTTACTACCCACCCACATATGTATAATGTTCATATGCCTATCACCGACCCACACGTGTACGATGATTTTGATAGTTCTCCTACCCACCCCCACTTATGCGAAGTTGATACTTTTCCCACCCACCCACATGAACGATTTTGTTACCCTTCCCATTTTGTTACCCATCCAACATTTACGATGATGAAAACCTTTTCCAGCCACCAACTCATGTCTGATGTTGATACGCTTCCCGGCCACCCACATATATATGATATTGATCACTTTCCTGCCCATTCCTATTTATGCGATGTTGATAGTCTTCTCACCCACCCACACATGTGTTATGTTGATATATTTTCTATTCACCAATAAATGTATGATGTTGATACGCATATCACCCACTCATACCTGTACGGTGTTGGTATCTTAACTAACCTTCAATATATGAACGATGTTGATACCCTTCACACTCACCCTCACATGTGCGATGCTGATACCCTTCTCACCCGCCCACACATTTACGATTTTGATATCCTTCCCATTGTTCCATGCACGTACGATGTTGATAAACTTCCTCCCCATCCACATTTGTACCTATGATAATGCACTTCCAATCCGCCTACACATTAATGTGGATGGTGCCCCTCTCACACATGTACGCTAAATACTGCCCTGTAATTGTCATAGAGCCCTACCAATATAAGCCTTTAAACTACTAATTTAATTTCTTTATCAAAGCTTAAAGGCTTTAGTTTCCCTCCATTTTATTCCAATGAAACTTATTTTCGTATATCTGAATGCCGTTTTATTCCGTCACTTGGTGCTTTAAAGTATATCATCTGGCTTGTATACAAACAGAGACTGCGCACCTAAAGTGTGTCGTAATACTACATCCTACATTTAATAGGTTATAGTGTACTAAAATAACATTTTCACATAGCCCACTCTTGAAGTTACTCCATTTGATCATGTGAATATAAGTCACTCTCATACTTTTGATTTTGT
Source organism: Stictocephala bisonia (assembly GCA_035578905.1). NCBI lineage: Eukaryota > Metazoa > Arthropoda > Insecta > Hemiptera > Membracidae > Stictocephala > Stictocephala bisonia. The sequence goes on along the minus strand of JAQJVL010001759.1, from coordinate 40,849 downwards.
TTTAATATATATTTACACATTCTTCATTACTCCAAATACATTTAGGCCTACAGTGTATGTAGTATCATATACTAACTTTTATATAACAAATTTTCAATAAAGCTCAATAGAAATATATATGACGAAAAGAGAAAAAATGTCTGTTTGAAAAGTCTGGTTGTCAAACTTTAATCACTAAAGTTTCCTAATAACCACAAACTCCAAGTCTAAGACCAATGTAACTTCAAAAGATATTGGAGTATTAAATCGGATTAGAGGGAGGATTCATATTCCAGATATACATTGTTGATTAAAATTTACTTTACAGTATTTAATTTTCACTAATTATTTTAAACAACTATGTTTGTGCAATTAAATAATAATCCCAGTTGATATGCATATATCACTTGTTGCCAATTTATGTGACTAGAAAGATAAAGTATGTACCCTTATTACTTGTTCCGTCAATTAAATAATAATCCCAGTTCATATGCATATATCACTTGTTGCCAATTTATGTGACTAGAAAGATAAAGTATGTACCCTTATTACTTGTTCCGTTAATTAAATAATAATCCCAGTTGATATGCGTATATCACTTGTTGCAAATTTATGTGAATAGAAAGATAAAGTTCAAATTCAAATTTTTTATTGCATGAAGACAATTACATGAATTGCATCGCAATAGTCAATATTAATAATAAAAATAACCTATCCTATACATACAATCTTAAAAACAGTGCATACAAACATACAAGCTGTCTTACATTCACTCTCTCATTTATACTAGGTTAAAATTCTGAAACTAAATAAATAGGTTCATAAAAACATACAAGCTGTCTTACATTCACGCTCTCATTTATACTGGGTTAAAATATTAAAACTAAATACATAACTAAATAAATAGATAGCGGCCACTCCACCTCCCTGTGCCATCTATGGCAGTATGTACCCTTATTACTTGTTCCGTCAATTAAATAATAATCCCAGTTGATATGCATATATCACTTGTTGCCAATTTATGTGACTAGAAAGATAAAGTATGTACCCTTATTACTTGTTCCATTAATTATTTGCATTTGAATGATCTTATCACATGAAAATAGACAAACTTAGTTGACCAAAATTTGTTTCAGGTCAATATTTATACTTATGCGTAGTTTTACACTACTAATAAATAGTATTTATACACATTTGTTAAACCGTCCTTACATAAAACAGTTTCCTTTTAGGACAAAGATTATGAAGACTAATACAAATATTTAAAAGTAAACTTAAACTCCAAAACAGCTGATCGTCTGGTCAACTCTCACGATGCAACGAGAAGAGAAAAAAAACGGGGAGTTTAAACCTTGAACGACACCCGTAGCAGCCACAAACCTTGGTCCGTGTGGAAGACTATTCAATCAGTTTTTTGAACCTCGAGAACCTATGAAAATAAAGAAGCCTATGTGCTTTGTCCAAGTATAAGTTTATATGTTCTAAAATAATTATTGAGAGAGGCTAGATCAGGTGTAAGTGTTCTTTCTGTTTTTTATTTGACCTCATGTTGAGTTGCGAGAGCAATATCATCTGCATATACGAACGATTTTGTCGACTGTGAGGTCGGAATGTCAGGATTAATTAAAAGAAAATAAAAAAACAGATATTTGGGTCAGTCCATAATTTAGGTTCTTAAAAGAACTTTCTCTGCGTTCCAGGCAAAATTTAACTAACCTATTGTTGAGGGTGGAATTTAGGAATCACAAGAATTGAGGACACAGAAGTAATTAGTAAAATTCAAATAACAGCCCTTTCTGCAGACTGTGTCATAGGCTGCTGAAACATGTACAGATGTTGTCGATGTTTTCTCCAGACTGTGTCATAGGCTGCTGAATCATGTACAGATGCTGTCGATGTTTTCTCCAGACTGTGTCATAGGCTGTTGAATCATGTACAGATGCTGTCGATGTTTTCTCCAGACTGTGTAATAGGCTACTGAATCATGTACAGATGCTGTCGATGTTTTCTCCAGACTGTGTAATAGGCTACTGAAACATGTACAGATGCTGTCGATGTTTTCTCCAGACTGTGTCATAGGCTGTTGAAACATGTACAGATGCTGTCGATATTTTCTCCAGACTGTGTAATAGGCTACTGAAACATGTACAGATGTTGTCGATGTTTTCTCCAGACTTTGTCATAGGCTGCTGAATCATGTACAGATGCTGTTGATGTTTTCTCCAGACTGTGTAATAGGCTGCTGAAACATGTACAGATGTTGTCGATGTTTTCTCCAGACTGTGTCATAGGCTGCTGAAACATGTACAGATGTTGTCGATGTTTTCTCCAGACTTTGTCATAGGCTGCTGAAACAAGTACAGATGTTGTCGATGTTTTCTCCAGACTGTGTCATAGGCTGCTGAAACATGTACAGATGTTGTCGATATTTTCTCCAGACTGTGTCATAGGCTGCTGAAACATGTACAGATGTTGTCGATGTTTTCTCCAGACTGTGTCATAGGCTGCTGAATCATGTACAGATGTTGTCGATATTTTCTCCAGACTGTGTCATAGGCTTCTGAAACAGGTTTTCGTTTTCTTTTCACACCCAGTCTCTATGAAAGATGTCAAAGAAAGTACTGGTAGCAAACATTTCGACCATCTTGTTCAACAGGGATGCTGTCATTGAGAGTAGGTGCTATTCTATCGTAAATCAGCCTCTCCAGCAACTTATAGCAGACACTTTACTAAATGTTTACGCTAGTCGAGAATATGTGATCAAATTATAAAAAAAATCCTTCTTGCTTGAACACTTCATGTCACTATCGTTAATATATTAAAATTAATTCACGTGAACACTAACCTAAATTATCGTTTTACAATACGTGTTCAGTGACGAGTTCATCTACAACTTTTCTAGCCTTGTAGATACAACAAAGAATATCTTGATTTGATTTGAATTACAGTACTACGAAATAACTTAATACAGTTAAAATTCTTGGAATTTATTTTGATGTCATTGAGCTTTTTGAAATATCTTCTTATAAAGTTTTTCCACAGAAAAAAATATAAGTTCACAAACTTTTAAAAACCTTATTTAATATCATATCTGACTTTAGTGAACAAAAAAAGTATGACAAAAGTTTAATAAACTGTTGAAAAGGCTAAAGTTTAAAATCTTCATTTAACATGTCTTGGTAGTAACATTTCAGTACGTTAGTCTACAGAGATATTTCACACTTCTGGACACTTATTATTTTTAATACTTATATTATTATTATATTTTAAAATATTGAGTACCTATAGTTATAACTTTAATATGCTATAAAAATGATGTTTGAACTGTTTTATTTTTTCTTCCCTACCGGAAAAGCATTTACGCACAAATTATGGAGCTCGAGCTCTAGTAAACAGGCTGGAAGACCCACTAAACTCCCCTAAGCGCTAGGCCGGATCCCTCTCGGGTGACCATGCCTGGCCACGTGACAACGAGGGCAAACAGGCATGGAATCACAATTTAGTGAATATGGGGAGATTAGTTCTATATTTACTACGTTCTAGTAGTCCTTGGCTTTAGATATGTCCAAAACTTTACTGATAGTAATGGGATAATCGAGTTGAAAAAGAGTGGAAAAAATCGATAACAATTTACAAAATCAGGAGAATAATCTAAACTTTGAATAGATTCCCATGGAGGCACTACTATGTCTACAGGGTGTCACTATACTACGTTCCCGTACTTAGGGATGTTGTTCCTTGTGGCAAAATAAGAAAAATGTTCCCATAGGTCTAGGGATGCTTTGTGGTCTGTCTGGCTGTGTATTTTAATGAAAAACCTTAAACTGAGATTGAACTTATCAAATTAGAAATATATGCTAACGATATTATGAAATTTTGTTAGGTAAAAATAATGTTTCTGTATGTTAAATAGGGGAGTGTGGCTTTCCATTGGAACGAAGCTACTTTATCCCAGAAGCCTAAGGGTCAACCAGGCATTCCTCCTCATATCCTAAAACCACTTGATTAAACGAAAACTACGTCACATGCGTCCACGCTTCGGAGAATCGCTTATTTGATTGTATCTGCTGAAAAAACACCAATAATGAGACAAGCCGCCTCCTTTCTTCTGAGAAGCACCCGAACACAAACAACGCCATCATTCTCTGGATGTATGTACACTGAGGAGACCAGACTTACCTCATCCTGCAGAGATACTTTCCAAGGCAGCAATTCTCCGTAAGGAACTGATTTGGCCACGAACTGGCCTGAGACGAAAGGTCCAACGAGCGTCAGTTCCTCAATCACACCTCCGTTCCCAATGTTGCGGAGCGTATGTTCTTGCAGCTCCCTTGGCCACGAGCTGACCTGAGACGAAAGGTCCAACGAGCGTCAGTTCCTCAATCACACTTCCGTTCCCAATGTTGCGGAGCGTATGTTCTTGCAGCTCCCTTGGCCACGAACTGGCCTGAGACGAAAGGTCCAACGAGCGTCAGTTCCTCAATCACACCTCCGTTCCCAATGTTGCGGAGCGTATGTTCTTGCAGCTCCCTTGGTCACGAACTGGCCTGAGACGAAAGGTCCAACGAGCGTCAGTTCCTCAATCACACCTCCGTTCCCAATGTTGCGGAGCGTTCTTGCAGCTCCCTTGGCCACGAACTGGCCTGAGACGAAAGGTCCAACGAGCGTCAGTTCCTCAATCACACCTCCGTTCCCAATGTTGCGGAGCGTATGTTCTTGCAGCTCCCTTGGCCACGAACTGGCCTGAGACGAAAGGTCCAACGAGCGTCAGTTCCTCAATCACACCTCCGTTCCCAATGTTGCGGAGTGTATGTTCTTGCAGCTCCCTTGGCCACGAACTGGCCTGAGACGAAAGGTCCAACGAGCGTCAGTTCCTCAATCACACCTCCGTTCCCAATGTTGCGGAGCGTTCTTGCAGCTCCCTTGGCCACGAACTGGCCTGAGACGAAAGGTCCAACGAGCGTCAGTTCCTCAATCACACCTCCGTTCCCAATGTTGCGGAGCGTTCTTGCAGCTCCCTTGGCCACGAACTGGCCTGAGACGAAAGGTCCAACGAGCGTCAGTTCCTCAATTACACCTCCGTTCCCAATGTTGCGGAGCGTATGTTCTTGCAGCTCCCTTGGCCACGAACTGGCCTGAGACGAAAGGTCCAACGAGCGTCAGTTCCTCAATCACACCTCCGTTCCCAATGTTGCGGAGCGTATGTTCTTGCAGCTCCCTTGGCCACGAACTGGCCTGAGACGAAAGGTCCAACGACCTTCAGTTCCTCAATCACACCTCCGTTCCCAATGTTGTGGGGCGTTTGTTCTTGCAGCTCCCTTGGCCACGAACTGACCTGAGACGAAAGGTCCAACGACCGTCAGTTCCTCAATCACACCTCCGTTCCTAATGTTGCGGAGCGTATGTTCTTCCAGCTCCCTTGGCCACGAACTGGCCTGAGACGAAAGGTCCAACGACCGTCAGTTCCTCAATCACACCTCCGTTCCCAATGTTGTGGGGCGTTTGTTCTTGCAGCTGCCTATTCTTGATTTATTCCCTTCTAAAGCATCAATATAAAACACAAATTAATTTTTATCTGTAATAAATTATTCTATTTTTCTTATTATAGTTTTCTTGATTTTCGAATGCTCAGTTATGTATTTCTGTTTTGTACAGAAATAAGAGAGTTTAAAATAAATAGTTTTGAAAATGTGTATGTGATATATTATAAGATATTACTGTGTTATGTGAAATAAAGTATTTATTACGACTGTCATCTAAAAAGCGTGAGCAAGGGAAACGTGTTTCAAAGTGATGAAGTGATGAAACTCTGGGCTCGTTATAATATCATTAATAAGACATTGGCTTAGGTCTCCCATGCCAAAATGTAACTTCAGTATCATTCAACAAAATTTTCAAATTTCCCTTTCTACAAAACATTCAATGCAAACAAATGTAAAATATTTCAATAGTTGACCATTTACAGTCCATTAATATATTACATTATACAAATAAAAATGTAACGGGTGTGTTAGTAAATTGTTAAGTATCTCTCAAAACTATAACTGTACATCGAGAGATAATTTACATCCCACAAACACTATGCAATAATTAACCTGGGTGTATTCAAAACAAACCTGGAGACACGTTAAATAACAAAAACAGGTTTATATTCTAAAATTAAGTTATAAAATGTGTTATATTTAGCTATCGTAAAATTAAAAATCCATATAGTCAAGTTACTATGCAAAAAATAAATATTATATTTTCCCAACGACTTCTATATACTATAACAACTGTGATACGGAAGAAATAATATTTCAAATTGTTGTTACAAGTGTAGTAGAATTCACATTTTGAAAATTTTACTTTAGACATGTTCCTTGTAACTTTAATTATTTAATAATTTTAGAGAATAATTAAATAAAGTTCATATTAGGTTTATTGTGAATTAATGAGAATGGCATATAAGGAAGTAAGAATATATAGAATGGCATATAATGAAGTAAGAATAAATAGAATGACATATAATGAAGTAAGAATATATAGAATGCAGACAAACTTTTAAACCCACAGAAATATATGTGAAGGGTACCCGAAAATAAACTTACGAAACTGAATGAGGATGTTGCTGTTGCAGAATACAAGTTGCCTATAGACCCCAATGTCTTTACATGATTCCTTTATACAAGCAGACAGAAAATTCACTGATTGGTATTTCTTTGTATTTTGTTTCCAAGATTGAAGAATACAAAACAATGCCTCGATGGTCTAAAGGTTTTCTGCTCAATATTTATTCATTATAAAATTATATTACATTAATTATTTTGAGAAAAGAATTATTTTGAGACTGTCTTATTTGTAGAACAATTTAATTTATAACGAGTTTTTCAGTTGGAGCCAAATTTAAACCAATAATTACAGTGTATTCAATTTTTAAAATTTTTTAAATTATATTTTGTTTATTAATTGTATTGTAAAAGGAGCACATTTTAAGTATAAAAAAACACTATTTAAATATGGAATGAGTAAAAGTCAAATAGTAAATTACGTTTTTGATAGCAACGATATTTATGGTTTTTTACATCCTGATGCTAGTAAACCCTTATCCCAGTAAAAGTATAAATCAGTTATCTTTTACAGGAGGGTAGTAAGACCACTTTATTTACAATTTTTAAAAGAAACAAAAAGGATCGAGACTAATTTGTTATATTTTTTGTGTCTTCAGGCAATCAAGGAATGTCTAAATTTATTTATTAAGTAATTGGGTGAGCTGACGGCCGACGGGTGTAAGGCGTCAGGGCTTTGAGCCTGAAGTAGAGGTAGTTCAGGTTCAAACTCAGTCTAAAGTGGAAATTTTTATCAGTAACATTCATCTTGTACTGCCATGGTTCGCAACCGAACTCGGTCTCAATATCCTATACACAGATTAATAGACTATCTACAAAAAATAAAAATGTTATAATATGTAAGTTTGTAGATTTTAGTAATATATGTTGAAAATAATGTATTGGGAAATATATAATTCTAGGGGTTACTCATATGGTAGTACTCACCCAGCCTTACACGTACGGTGGAACACACCTACCCACCCACCATCCACTACTCGAACGGTGGAACACACCTACCCACCCACCATCCACTAGTCGTACAGTGGAACACACCCACCCACCCTTTCACGTAGTATAAGCCAACTATCTTATGCTACTACTGATACATTAATTTCGAAAAATGTTTAATTATTACGTACTTAATTTACAATTTATATAAAATAATTTAATTAATTCTGTCCATGTCATCAAAAGGTTTGAGTTTCACATTAACATTTCACATTATAAACAAATAGTTTAATGCAGGTTCAGAGGCGAATCCGTCTTATACCATAGAAATGATCAAAAGTAATACGTCATCATACCTGACAAATGTGATCCCACCGGGAATTATGACCCTGTTACCACATGTTCAGGTGTAATTCTACTTATATCATGGACAAGAACAGGTAATACGTCATCATAGCTGACAAATGTGATCCCACCGGGAGTTGTGATGCTGTTTGCACATGCTCAGGTGTAATTCTACTTACATCATGGACAAGAACAAGTAATACGTCATCATAGCTGCCACATGTGATCCCACCGGCAGTTGTGACGCTGTTAACACATGTTGAGGCGTAATTCTACTTACATCATGGAAAAGAACAAGTAATACGTCATCATATCTGACAAATGTGATCCCACCGGGAGTTATAACGCTGTTAACACATGTTGAGGTGTAATTCTACTTACATCATGGACAAGAACAAGTAATACGTCATCATAGCTGACAAATGTGATCCCACCGGGAGTTGTGCCCTGTTAACACATGTTCAAGTGTAGTTATAATTACATCATGGACAAGAACAACTAATACGTCATCATAGCTGACAAATGTGATCCCACCGGGAGTTGTGACCCTGTTAACTTCCAAACTGAGTTAACTGAATTACTGTATGTGCTTTTCTTGTCACATTGGATATAAAGCCAGTATTATTTACATTGTAATATAAGTTTATAATACAATGTATGTTAAAGGTTCGTGTTACTTGGTAGTTTTGCAGTATAAGTTTATAGTACACTGTATGTTAAAGGTTCGTGTTACTTGGTAGTTTTGCAGTATAAGTTTATAGTACACTGTATGTTAAAGGTTCGTGTTACTTGGTAGTTTTGCAGTATAAGTTTATAGTACACTGTATGTTAAAGGTTCGTGTTACTTGGTAGTTTTGCAGTATAAGTTTATAGTACACTGTATTTTAAAGGTTCGTGTTACTTGGTAGTTTTGCAGTATAAGTATACAGTACACTGTATGTTAAAGGTTCGTGTTACTTGGTAGTTTTGCAATATAAGTTTATAGTACACTGTATGTTAAAGGTTCGTGTTACTTGGTAGTTTTGCAGTATAAGTTCATAGTACACTGTATGTTAAAGGTTCGTGTTACTTGGTAGTTTTGCAGTATAAGTATACAGTACACTGTATGTCAAAGGTACGTGTTACTTGGTAGTTTTGCAGTATAAGTTTATAGTTAACTGTATGTCAAAGGTACGTGTTACTTGGTTTTGCAGTATAAGTTTATAGTACACTGTATGTTAAAGGTACGTGTTACTTGGTAGTTTTGCATTATAAGTATACAGTACACTGTATGTCAAAGGTACGTGTTACTTGGTAGTTTTGCAGTATAAGTTTATAGTACACTGTATGTCAAAGGTACGTGTTACTTGGTTTTGCAGTATAAGTTTATAGTACACTGTATGTCAAAGGTACGTGTTACTTGGTTTTGCAATATAAGTTTATAGTACACTGTATGTCAAAGGTACGTGTTACTTGGTAGTTTTGCAGTATAAGTTTATAGTACACTGTATGTCAAAGGTACGTGTTACTTGGTAGTTTTGCAATATAAGTTTATAGTACACTGTATGTCAAAGGTACGTGTTACTTGGTTTTGCAATATAAGTTTATAGTACACTGTATGTTAAAGGTACGTGTTACTTGGTTTTGCAATATAAGTTTATAGTACACTGTATGTTAAAGGTACGTGTTACTTGGTAGTTTTGCAGTATAAGTTTATAGTACACTGTATGTCAAAGGTACGTGTTACTTGGTTTTGCAGTATAAGTTTATAGTACACTGTATGTCAAAGGTACGTGTTACTTCGTAGTTTTGCAGTATAAGTTTACAGTACACTGTATGTCAAAGGTTACGTGTTACTTGGTAGTTTTGCAGTATAAGTATACAGTACACTGTATGTCAAAGGTACGTGTTACTTGGTTTTGCAGCATAAGTTTATAGTACACTATATGTCAAATGTACGTGTTACTTGGTTTTGCAGCATAAGTTTATAGTACACTGTATGTCAAATGTACGTGTTACTTGGTTTTGAAGTATAAGTTTATAGTACAATGTATATCAAAAGTACGTGTTACTTGGTTTTGCAGTATAAGTTTATAGTACACAGTATGTCAAATGTACGTGTTACTTGATTTTGCAATATAAGTTTATAGTACACTGTATCTCAAAGGTACGTGTTACTTGGTAGAATTGCAATATAAGTTTACAGTTCACTGTATGTCAAAGGTACGTGATACTTGGTTTTGCAATATAAGTTTATAGTACACTGTATCTCAAAGGTACGTGTTACTTGGTAGAATTGCAATATAAGTTTATAGTACATTGTATGTCAAAGGTACGTGTTACTTGGTAGAATTGCAATATAAGTTTATAGTACATTGTATCTCAAAGGTACGTGTTACTTGGTAGAATTGCAATATAAGTTTATAGTACATTGTATCTCAAAGGTACGTGTTACTTGGTAGAATTGCAATATAAGTTTATAGTACATTGTATCTCAAAGGTACGTGTTACTTGGTAGAATTGCAATATAAGTTTATAGTACATTGTATCTCAAAGGTAAGTGTTACTTGGTAGAATTGCTATATAAGTTTATAGTACATTATATCTCAAAGGTACGTGTTACTTGGTAGAATTGCAATATAAGTTTATAGTACATTGTATCTCAAAGGTACGTGTTACTTGGTAGAATTGCAATATAAGTTTATAGTACATTGTATCTCAAAGGTACGTGTTACTTGGTAGAATTGCTATATAAGTTTATAGTACATTGTATCTCAAAGGTACGTGTTACTTGGTAGAATTGCTATATAAGTTTATAGTACATTGTATCTCAAAGGTACGTGTTACTTGGTAGAATTGCAATATAAGTTTATAGTACATTGTATGTCAAAGGTACGTGTTACTTGGTAGAATTGCAATATAAGTTTAAAGTACATTGTATCTCAAAGGTACGTGTTACTTGATAGAATTGCAATATAAGTTTATAGTACATTGTATCTCAAAGGTACGTGTTACTTGGTAGAATTGCAATATAAGTTTATAGTACATTGTATCTCAAAGGTACGTGTTACTTGGTAGAATTGCTATATAAGTTTATAGTACATTGTATCTCAAAGGTACGTGTTACTTGGTAGAATTGCAATATAAGTTTATAGTACATTGTATCTCAAAGGTACGTGTTACTTGGTAGAATTGCAATATAAGTTTATAGTACATTGTATCTCAAAGGTACGTATTACTTGGTAGAATTGCTATATAAGTTTATAGTACATTGTATCTCAAAGGTACGTGTTACTTGGTAGAATTGCAATATAAGTTTATAGTACATTGTATCTCAAAGGTACGTGTTACTTGGTAGAATTGCAATATAAGTTTATAGTACATTGTATCTCAAAGGTACGTGTTACTTGGTAGAATTGCAATATAAGTTTTTAGTACATTGTATCTCAAAGGTACGTGTTACTTGGTAGAATTGCTATATAAGTTTATAGTACATTGTATCTCAAAGGTACGTGTTACTTGGTAGAATTGCAATATAAGTTTATAGTACACTGTATGTCAAAAGTACATGATACTTGGTTTTGCAATATAAGTTTATAGTACACTGTATGTCAAAGGTACGTGTTACTAGGTAGTTTTGCAATATAAGTTTATAGTACATTGTATGTTAAAGGTACGTGTTACTTGGTAGTTTTGCAATATAAGTTTACACTTCACTGTATGTTAAAGGTACGTGTTACTTGGTAGTTTTTTATAAAACCACCACAGAAACACTTCAAAGTGAACACAAAACCCAGGTGATTGTTGGTTGGAGCCCAAGTGAAAGGAGAGCCTTTGTTCTTATAAGGGACTTGGAATTAAATTTGTAGTGAAAAAACTACGAAAGTGTAAAATCATTTCAAGCATTAGGAATTATAAAACAGTTCTATAATATTTTATTAAATCATAAACACGAGTTTTATAGGTACAATATCTTAAAACATAAGTGAAATGTATTCTACATAAAATTGTTGTTACATCATTTAAAATATAACAATATCAAGGTTATTATTGTTCTACAATATAAGACAACAATTATATATGAGTTTTCCAATTTTAACACAAATTTAAGACTTTTTTTTTTGTTTTTTATCTTTCTATCTATGTGTATTCTAATTATTCGTGTATTTCAATAGAAAACAAATTAAGTACAGAAATGTATATCATATAGTTAATTATAAAATAGTGAGTTAGATTGATTATTGTATTCATTTTATACATTCATATACCGGTTATGAAGGAATCCATAAATTTCCTGACTAAGCCTTTGTCATACATGATAAATTCATAGTTTGTCTCAGGAATCTTTACTCAAAAAATAAAAACAATATTTAAAAATGGAAATGAGTGTGATCCTGTAAATTAAAGACCATTATCGATAGTTCCGACGATATCTAAACAATTTGAAAAGACTGTGTATTATCAGCTAATTGAGTATTTTGAAAGTATTAACTTGTTTTAGGACGAACAATATGGGTTTAGATCCGAGAATATGTTGTAACGGCAGGTATTTACCTTATTGAAACGATTGTGGGTACTTTAGATAGAGGTGAAATGGTTGTTGGAATTTTTATGGATATTTGGAAAGCGTTTCATGTTGTCTCTCAAAACGTTGTTGGAAGGATTAACAGAGCTTATCTGGTGTTGGCATTAAACGGTTCAGGTCTTATCTGTGTAGAAATGATTAACTTAACAAAGAACAATCAATTAGCTTCAGCAAAATCATCGCTACAAGATATTATATATGGAAGGCCACAAGGGACCGTACTTGGACCTATGTTATTTATTTGCTATATAAAAGACTAGGCATTACAAACACTAAATAACAATAACTAAATGTTTATATGCTGATGACCGTAGTTTTTGTGAAAAGTAATAACCTGTAAGATATAGGAAACAAAGCAAGACAAAGCATCCTTAATATACAATACTATTTAAATAGTAAACATTTACCTGTATTGCTTAAATTTGATTAAAAAATTTAATTAAATTTAATATACAACAAAACCACCAGAAATTAAAATTAAATAATAAGATCGATAGTCAGAAAAGTAATCAATTAGGGACTACAAAATTTCTCGTTATGGTGAGTGCCGCAAATTTGTCATGGAGTAAGTATATAGAGAATGTTCAAACAAATATATCATCCGTTTTCTTTGTCTTGAGGACAATGGCTAAATTCTGCTCTCAAAGATTTTTCAAATGTATTTATTTCACCAATATTCACTCACACATATCTTTTTGAATTGAGTTGCATAGTCCACAAGTATAGAAAATCTACAAAGTATTTTACGTCTGCAAAAAATTCAATTCGTGTAATTAAAAATCTTGATAAGAATGAATAAGTAAAACATTATTTTCCGGCTTACACATCCTTACTGTGTTTGGCCTTTACATATTAAAGATCATAATGAATGTTAAAATAAGTTATAATAGTCTACCAACACTAGTATGGGTACGAAAAATAGTTATTTTACCAGAAATAGAGAAAGGCAAGCTGTTCAAAAAAATTTTTTTAACTCTACAAAGAAAACACAGCTCTGAAGGTATTAAATTAATGTATAAAATAAACAAAGATTTTCTCATGATAAATGGTGTAATTGTTTAAAAAGCATTAAAAAGATTATTTAATTACAAAGATCCATATACTCATGTAATGAATATATAGATGAGTGAGTAATAGTTTGAGAGAATTATTTTTAGTGTTAATTATTTTATTCTATGTTTAGACCGAGAGGTGTATGATAGTTATAAAATCCACATACACAAACAAATTATTAATAAAAAATCGTGCTATTCTATTAAAATCTATTGGAACCTCGCAATTTATCACGACTGTATACTCGTAGTTACACTGTAAAATGGCAGTAATCTATTTAAAGAATATTTTACTGTAATCAAAACCAGTACCAGTAGTATAAAATCAATGTCCTGTCAACTTGTTAATAACAATATGCCAATGGTACTTATAAAATGTAATACATTGTAAATAATTGATTCCCAGAATGTTCATTACAGTACTGTAACCAAAGAAGCCTGAATATAAACCTCAATCCCAAAGCTTGTTTGAGCAATTAAGTAAAGTCCCGGGGCTGAACGCAAATTAATCCTGATAGCTTTAATCATTGTCTTACCAAAAATTACATTTCAACCTAATTTAATTTTTGATATTGATTTTCAGTTCATCCAAATCTATCTACCATATATTGAATGTTTACTTTAAAACAAGTGAGTCTAGGATCTAAATCTGATGGACAGAATTGTGTTAGATAGACCATGTTATAATGGATGAAGTAAAGTTATGGGTTGAATTAAAAATAATTGCTCACTTTATGAAATTATACCAGATCGTGCACTTTTCCTTAAGTGGATTAATGATGGGCAGAATACGTTTAATTGTTTACTGTACTAGTGTTCTAGAAAATATAATGAAATCCTACCAGTGATGTTTACGATATGACATTTAGTCTTGTACTTCTATAACAAACGTTTACTATGGTGAATATTAGGTAAAAAATACCCTCCCACCCAACACGTACTGTGGTGATGGTCCTCCCACCCATCCAACACGTATTTTGGTAATGAACCTCCCTCCCACCCACCCAACACGTACGATGGTAATGACCCTCCTACCAAACCAACACGTACTATGATAATGAACCTCCCTCCCACCCACCCAACACCCTACTGTACGTGTATGGGTGGGCGAGTGGACTACACCGTCAGATATTGGTTTGACTACTAGGATTTTAAAAATATTTGTTTAAATATAAATGACCAACCCATGATCTGGATGTCATGTTAAGAGTTATAAACTTGAATCTCGTAACTGTATTCACAGTTGTGCTTGTGGTGCATTTTCAAAATAAATAATTGAAATAAAATACAAAACTACTCAACATATTTGGTTCAACTGTCTAAATTTGTGATAATCCAAAACTACTTATAATTACGCTTTACATGACTTTAGAAAATTGTGATACCCAGTAATGTATATGTTGTGTAAATTTTCTGTATATAACAAAACATTTATAAGTCATTCTGTGTAATAAAATATCATAAACTATCACAATAACTTGGAAATACAATGCAGTTATTTATATTCATAAACAAAGCGATCTTTTCAAAATAAGCTATACGTTTCCTAACTTTACTTCTTCTTCTTCTTCTTTGTCTTTGCCTTTTCCCACGTCACGTAGGGTCGGCATTACAACTCCGGATCCTCCTCCTCCACAGCTGTCTATCCAGGGCTTCTTCCTTCCTCCATCCCTTTTCCCTCAAGTCACATGACACCTTGTCCTTCCATCTCATTTCTGGTCTCCCTCTCTTCCTCCGCCCCTCGACCTCCAAGTCTCCAACCCTTCTCCCCACATAGTTCTCCCCTCTTCTACGTATGTGCCCATACCACCTCAGTCTACCTTCTTGAATTTTCTTCCCTAAGGGTCCCACTCCAACTGTTCCTCTGATGTAATCATTTTTATTTCTATCCTTCCTTGTAACTCCACTCATCCACCTCAGCATTCTCATTTCTGCCACTTCCATCCTTCTCTCTTGCGCCTTCTTTATCGGCCAAGTCTCTGCACTATACAGCATTGCAGGCCTCACCACAGATTTATACAACTTTCCTTTCCTCCTGGCGCCAACCCTCCTATCACACAACACTCCACTCATTTTCTTCCAATTCATCCATCCACTATTAATCCTATGCTGTATTTCCGCCTCCAGTCCTCCATCACTCTGGATGTACGAACCCAGGTATTTGAACTTCCCTACCCGTGGCAGCTCTTCCCCTTGTATGTCCACCCTTAGCCCCTGTGTTTCTTCCATACTCATGTATTCCGTTTTCGCTCTGCTGATCCTCATTCCTCTTTCTTCCAACACCTTCCTCCACTCTTCCAGTCTCACTTGAAGTATCTCCTGGGTTCTCTCACAGATCACCACATCATCTGCAAACATCATGCTCCATGGCGCTTCTCTCTTTACTCCATTTACCATACAGTCCATTACCAGGTCAAAGAGGTACGGACTGAGAACCGACCCTTGGTGTAGCCCTACTCTCACTGGGAAGTCTTTAGTGGTACCCACACTGGTCCTTACTTGCGTCATTACTCCTTCATACATCCCCTTTACCACTCTCACATACTTCTCGGGTATGCCTTTACATCTCATACTTCTCCATACCTCCTGCCTGGGCACTCTATCATAAGCCTTTTCTAAGTCAATAAAAGTCATATGAAGGTTAGCCCGCACCTCTCTGTGCCTTTCCATCAATTGTCGCAGTGCAAATATTGCGTCCGTTGTTCCCCTTCCTGGCATAAATCCAAACTGTTCTTCACACACTTCACTCTCCTCACGCAATCTACCCTCAATGATCCTCTCCCATATCTTCATTGTGTGGGACATCAACTTTATCCCTCTATAATTTCCTAACTTTACTATCAAAAAAATATTTGTATCCCCTATATGTATCAAACAAATATATGTCATCGCTTAGTTTCAAGATAAAAGTTTAAATGAAAATGATAATGTATGAAACAACCCTTAAAAAATGCGTTCCTTATATAATATATTATATCAATTTTATACAATACATATAAGCACAAACAGGAATGCATTAGGGTTTTAACACTTACCTCATCCTTCACTTTTAAATAATGTTTTCCCTATTGTTGGAAAATAGGGAATTTTTGTCATATTGTTCCTTTGTTAGGGACCTTTGGGTTGAGGATGCCCCTTTTTACATTTAAAAAAAGGGGGTTTTTTTAAAACTATTGTTTCTATAGTCATTTAAAAATTTTTTTAAACAAGTTTAAATAGATAAAAAAGACCGTATTTTGTTTTGGTTCCGTTGTACTTGTAATTTTTCAAAAATTTACTATTCTTATTTAAATTCCCAAAAAAAAGAAAGTTAATAAAAAAAAGGGAATCATTCATTTTGAAAAAGGGTTATTTTATTTTTTTTTTTTTTTAATTGGTTTTTTTAAAATGTTAAAAAGGTGATCGTTTTTTTAAAAACCCTTTTAAAAAATATAAAAAAAAAAATTTTCTTTGCTAAAAAATTAAAGGGTTGATTTGAAAAACGTTAGGTACCCCAAATTTCCAAAACTATCGTTGATTTTGGGAAAAAAAGGTTTTAGGGACAGCAGAGAAATTTGATTTAAAAAAAAATTTTTTTAAAAATTTAAATTTGTATTATGCATAACAATTTTTTTAAAAAAAACTCTCTCCGACCCTTGGGAAACACCCCACAGATATTTGATATTTTTCAAAGAATACCCTTCTAATTTTAAAAGGTACCCATTTAACATTGCTTTCCAAAAATTTAAATTTGGGAATAAAATTTTTTAAACCCCTTTTGAAAAGGCAGGTTAAACAGAAAAAATTACCAATTTTTTTTGTTTGGGTTCCAATTTTATAAAACTATAATAATTAAATTGTAAAAATTTTTTTAAAATAAAACTTTGATTATTATATATTAAAAAAATTATAATAAAAACTTAGGGGAATAAAACTCCCCCTTTTAATTCCAGCCCACAAAGGGATGCTAAATCAAACTAAAAGGTTGAAAAAAAACCGCCCCTTTAATATTCCGCATAAGATTCCCTCCCCAGTCAAGGTGAAGTAAACTGCCCCTTTTAAATTTAACACTAAAGAGGGCCTCACTCACAACTAAGGTAAAAGTAAAATTCGCCCCTTAATTCCGGGATAAGATGCCACCCCAAAAATCAAGGTGAGTAAAAACTCGCCCCTTTTAATACCAAGCCAAAAGGGATGTCCTAAAATCAAGGTGAATTTAAAACTCGACCCTTAATTTACCCACCCATAAGATCTCACTCAAAACCCAAGGTGAAGAAAATTTGGGACCCTTTAATATCCCCAGCCCATAAGAGGGGTATTTCCCAACTAAAGGTTTAAAGGGTAAAACTGGGCCCCTTTTATCCAGACAAAGATGTCACTCCAACTAAAAGGTTTAAAAGTAAATCGACCCCTTTAAAAACCCAGCCTAAATCCCTCACTCACAAAAAGGTAAAGGGAAAAATTTTTAAATTTAATACCAAAACCGTTTAATTCCCCCACATACTCAAGGTGAAGTAAAAATTTTCAATTTAAAAACCATTTTTTTAAATTTTTGGTCACTCCACAACCCCAATAAATTTAAAACCCCCCAATTACCCACCAAAATGTTCATACCCCAAGGTTTTTGGGGGTTTTAAAAACCCCGGACCCTTAAATTTCCCAAAACCATTAAGGGGGCTAATACATTAAGGGGTGGGGTAAAAACCCCCGCCCTTTTTTTAATTTTTTCCAGCCCTTTAAAAGGCTCAAACTCAAAAAGTATTTTAAAAATAAAATCCGAACCCTTAATTTTTCCTTTGAAAATTTTTGATTTCTTTTCACTTCAAATTTTTTAAAAGAAAAAAACCCCCCCTTTTTAATATCAAAAACCATTTAAAAAAAAGGCTTTCACAAATTAAGGAAATAAATCCCCCCGAACCTTAAATATCAGCTTTGGGATGTAAACTTAAAACCCCTAAAGCCCAAAATTGGGACCCTTTTTATTACCCAAAGATAAGGAGTACTCAAAAAATTTTCAAGGGGTTTTTTTCAATCGGGGACCCCCAAAAGGTTCTTATTTAAAAACAAAATTAAATTTAAAAACCTTTTTGTTTCTTGAAAAATTTTTATGAAATTTGTAAATTTTAAATTTTTAGATTTTTGACATTCCCGCAAAAAATTCCAAAACTTTCCCCAAACAAAAAAATGCCCCTATTTGGGATTCCTTTAAAAATCCTTTCATTCACCAAAAGTTTCATATCCAAAATAATGGTTTTGTTGGGGGTTGGGTTTTTCTAAAAACGGTCCCCAAAAAAGGCGTTAACTCAAAAATTTCCCCTTTATAAATTACCCAGTTTTTTGGGAAATGGAATACCTTCCCCCTTTGTTGAGGCTTTTTCAAAAAATTCCCCGGCCCTGGCGAATTTTTCTGCCCCCCCTTTAAATTTTTTTCTTTAATCTTGGCCCCCTTACCCCGGCAAATTAAAAAGGTCCCAAAACCCAAAAAAGTAAAAAAAAAGGTTTAAAAAAAAAATGAAATACCTTAAATACAAATGCAAACAAAAATAAAGGGCCATGACCTTGTTTTTCAAAAAGGGAACTGGGGCCGAATGCCCTTTTTTAAAAAAAAAATAAATCCCATTTGGTTTTAAAAATATGTTTGGACATAAAACAACCCTTTTTTCCGAAAGAGGGGGGTGTGGGTTTTTTTAAGGGTTTTTAATTTAAGGGCAGTTTCTAATACCATTTTGGGGTTTATCTTATTTTATTAAAAAACCATAAATCCGAAAAATTTTTAATATAAAATTTTTTTATTGATGGGGTTTCCAAGAATAAAGTGGGGGGGGAAATAAGGGGGGAATTTAAGGGGGAATTTAAAAGGGGGGGGGGGTTTGGGGGGGAAAGGGGGGTCCTTAAAAAATTTTTTAAATTATATTAAAAAATTTTTTTTTGTTTTTTCCAAAAATTTTTTCTAAATTTGGGACCTTTACGGTTTAAAAATTTTTTGGGAAAGGAGTTTTTGTTTTATTTTTCCCAATAATAAAAGGAAAATTAAATTAAAGGGACCTCTCCAAAAAATGACAAAAAGGGACAATGCCAATGCCCAAATGAAAATGACAATGACTTTGACAAAAATTAAGGGAAAATTGACAAAAATGAAAAAGACAAAGACAATGAAAAAAAATGACAATGCCCAAAAAATAAAAAACAAAAATGCCCAATTTCCCAATAACAAAAATGCCAATGAAAAACATTTAAAAATTGAATGACAATGAAAAAAAGGAAATGACAAAAATGACAAGGGAAAAAAGGGCCAGGGACAAAAAAATGACAAAAAACCAATGAAAATGAAAACATGGCAAAAAATTGACAAGGGACATTGGCCCAAAATTGCATGACAATAAACCAAATGGTAAAGGACAATGAAAAAATGCCCAAATTGAAAAGGGGAACAATTTGACAAAATGAAAATTTACAATGAAATAACTTAAAAAAATTTGAAAAATTTAAGGAATGGAAATAAAGGGAAAAAAATTGACAATGAAAATGACAAAAACAAAAAATTTTTGACAAATGAAAAAAAATTACAATGCCCAAAAAAATAAACATTTTTCCAATGACAAAAATGGCCCAATAAAATGACAACAAAATAAAAATTTACAAGGGCCCAAAAGGGGCCCAAATGAAAATGACAATGCCAAAAAATGCCTAAAAAAGGACAAAAAATGGCCCAAATGAAAACCCGACAATTTAAAAGACTATGAAAATTTGACAAAAATTTAAAATTTGAAAAGACAAAAAAGACAATAAAAAAATGACAAAAAAATTAACAAAAAAGGGCCAAAAATGAAAATTGCCCCAAGGACGGGGAAAAAATGAAAATGGACAAGGGAACCAAAATTTGGAAAAATGAAAATTTACAAGAAACCGAAAAAATGACAATAATTAATGAAAAATTCCCCCAACAAAGGGCAATTGCCACAAAAATGAACCATTGAAAAATTAAATGGGGTTAAAAATGAAAATTAAGGAAAAAAAGGGACAATGAAAATGCCCAAAAAAAATTAAAAAAAAATTTTACAATGAAAAAAAAACCCCAATGACAAAAAGGGACAAATGACAATAAACAAAAAATGTCAATGAAAAAAGAATTAAAAAAATGACAAAAAAATGAAAAAGACAATAAAATGACAAAAAATGAAAAATTGAAAATTGCGAAAAAAATGCCAAGGGGAAAAAATAAACAAAAAGGGAAAATTTGACAATGACAAAAAAGGAAAAATGACAAATGAAAAAAGCAATGCAATGACAAAAATGAAAAGGGCAATAAAATTTGAAAAAAGGCCCAATGACAATACAATGAAAAAAAAAAATGACAACGAAAAAAAGGGACAAGGGCTAACAAAACTGAAATTTGAAAATAAAAAAAATTTTGACAAAAATACAATGACAATGACAATGAAAAAATGCCCTAAAAATGCAAGGGACAAAAAATGCCAAAAAATGACAAGACAATGCAAAAAAGAATAACAAGGGACAAAAATGACAATAAAAATGAAAAATTTGCCCAATAACAAATAATGACAATGACAACAAATGACAATGAAAAAAACATGGACAATGAAAAAAACAATGAAAAATGAAAAAAAAATGCCCAATGAAATGAAAAAAGGGAAATTGAAAAAAGACAATGAAAATTTCCCCAATGACAATAACAAACAAAAAATGCCCAAAATGCAATAAAAATTTTACAATGCCCAAAAAAGGGCCCCAATTGACAATGAAAAAATGTCCAATGACAAGTAAAATTTACAAAAAATTAAAAAGGGCCCAATAACAAAAAAAAAAATAAAAAAAAAATGACAATGAAAAAAACAAAAACAATGACAAAATAATGAAAATTTAAACAAAAATGAAATGACAAATTGCCCATTTGACAAAAAAATGAAAATAAAAACAATGACAAAAAATGAAAATTTTTGACAAATTTCAAGATAAAAAAAATTGAAAATAATAATAAACAAATTGGGAACAAAAAAGGCTTTAAAACAAGGGGGGGCCCAAAAAATGACAAATTTTTCCCTTTTTGGAAAAATTTAAAAATTTTAACAATAACAAAAAATACAATTTTTTGGCAATGGAAAAATTTTAAAATGACAAAGGGGAAAAAAAATTAACGGGGGGGGGGTCAAAAATGAATTGGGGGGGGAAAAAGGGAAAAAAAATTTTTTTTAATTGCAAAAAAAATTTTTTTTTAAAAATTTTAAAAAAAAAGGATAAAAAATTTTTTAAATTTTTGAAAATTCAAACCCAAAAATTTTTACCATATGACAATGCCCATAATTTGAAAATTGCCAAGACAAAATTTGAAAATGTAATTGACAATGTCAATGCCCCCCAATGACAAAAATTTTTGCCCAATGACAATTGGAAAAGGGGACATTGACTTGACTGAAGGACGTGAAAAATTCAAAAAATGACAAGACAAAAAATTTGCCCATGACCAATAAAAAAACCCCGGGGAAAAACGGGCAAGGGGCCCAAAAAATGACAATGCCCAATTTTGAAAATGAAAAAATGCCCAAGGGCCCATGCCCAAAAATGCCCCAATGGAAAAAAATGAAAATGAAATGAAAAAAAATGACAGAAAAATTTGACTATAAACAAATGACAAAATGAACTCAATAAAAAAAAATATTGGGGATTTTAGTAGGTATCATAAAAAACCTAAGTTTGGTTTTTTTAAAATTTAAAAGGGGTTTCTGTTTTGTTAGGGGAAAATTTGGTTTATGAAAAAATTGTTTTTATGATTTTTTGCATATTCGGGTTCTTCCCTAAATTTTTAAAAATTTTTAAAAAAATAAAAACGAAAATAAAAAAATTTTTATCACTAAATTTTTTGAAATGAAGATGGGGGTTTTTTTAAAATTGGGTTTATTTTCAAAAAGGTAAGGGGAGGGAAAAGGGGGGGGAATTAAAGGGGGGAAGGGGGGGGGAGGGAGGGGGAGGGGAGGAAAAAGGGGGGGGGGGAAAATAAAAAAGACTTTTTTTTTTAAAATTTTTCCCAAATTTAAAAAAGTTTTTTTTTTAATTTTTTAAAACTTTTCTAAAAATTTTATTTTAAAAAAAAATTTTGAAAATGGGAATTTTTGGGGGAAATTTGAAAAAGGGGTGCCAAAACTTTTCTCAAAGTTTTGGGGGCCCTTTTTCGAACAATTGCAAATGAAAAAAATGACAAAAAAATGACAATGAAAAAATTGACAAGGGAAAAAATGACAATAAACCAAAACGGAAATGAAAACAATTTGACAATGATTTAGGGATTTTTTAAAAGTCCCTTTAAATTAGAAAATATTGGTTAAAGTAGGATCATAAACTTAAGATGCGAGAAATTTTCCATTGTAAAAAAGGGGTTTTGTGTTTTGGGGAAGTGTTTTTTAAGGACTCCCAACAAAATTGTTTAATTTTTTTAAATAGATTTGGGGGGTTTTTTCCCTAAAATTATTTACATTTAAAACCAAAAAAACTTAAAAATAAATTTTCACTAATTTTTTGAAATTTTTAAAAGGGGGGGTTTTAAAAATTTTGTTTTAAAATTTTCAGGGAAGGGGGAAAGGGGGAAAGGGGAATGGGGGGGAATTGAAGGGGGGAAAAGGGGGGGGGGGAGGGGGGGGGGGGGAAGGAAAGGGGAAGGGGGGGAGGGGGGGGGGGTAGAAAGATTTTTTTAAAAAAAAAATTTTTTTAAAAATTTTTTGCCCCTTTTAAAAAATTTAAAAAAAATTTTTTTGGATTTTCTTTGGAAAATTTTTTTAAATTTTTTTGGGGATTTTTTGAAAATTTCTTCAAAAATTTTACTTTTTCCGGCCCAAAAATGACAAGGGCCAAATTTGAAAATGTTTTCAAAAATCCCCAAACTGAAAAATGCAAAAAATTGACCCCAAAAAAAGCCAAAAATCGAAAAGTTGACTCATGGGAAAAAAAAAATGAAAAGAAAAAAAAATGAAAAAAAGAAAAAATGCCCAAGAAAAAATGTAAACTGTAAAAAATTAAATAAAAAAATTAAGGATTGTAGGTATCTTTAAAAAGTAGTTGGTTTTTTACATTTAAAGAAGGTTTTCTGTGTGTTAGGAGTGTATTTTAAGGTACTGCAAATAATGATCTATGATTTTATAGCACTATTCGGGTTTTACCTTAATTATTTAAATTTAAAACCATAAAACGTAATAATCAATTTATCACTAAATCTTTTTGTAATAGTAGGGTGGGGGTTTAAATTTGTATTATTATTCATGAAGGTTGTACCGGGTCTTTAGACCAGTACATTTCGTTTTTTCGTCGTAGTCTGCCGGGCTGCCTGAGATTCGCTTTTGCCCTGCGTTTCGCGTAGTTTGGTGGCTGTTGGCCCGGATCCGTTCGTTCCGTGTTCCGGCCTTCGTCTGTCAGGTTGGCCATCAGTCTAGATTGTTCTAGTAGAGTTCTACTCGGCCGAACCTCCTTACCATGCCAGGCTAGAGCTCCTAAAACGTAAGTGTTCATTTTGTAAGTTTAAATATTTAATCACCCTTTTGGTGAAAAAATTTTGTTTCAATAATATTAATCGTTCTTGCTTGTGTTTTCAGGGTTTTGTTAAATTTGTATTTTCTTTGTCTAGTTTGGTTAACCTAGGTTTGAGCCATGTGCTCCATGTTACTTTTTTACCGTTAATTGCTTTTTATATCTGCCTTTATTGTCAATAGTAGTTCTGTATAATGTTTTGTTGAGCCTTTTTACAGTTGTAGTTACCGATTTACCATATTTTTTGTTCTTTGCCAATAACCTAGCCTAGCTGTACCCTTTGATTTTCATGTTATAACCTATTGCTCATGTATCCATAGCCTAGTTTTCAGTTTGTCATTTTTAGTTCCATATACGTAATTACGTCTTTTATAATTTGTTAAATTTGTAAATTGGTTTTAAATCTGAGTTTGCCAACATAATTATTCATAGCCTAAAGTTAATCTTTCACTGTCTTGTTTGCTCTTCATGTCCAGTTTTGTTAAATCATGCACCCTTATATTTAGGGGTTATGTGTAATATTTGGTTGTGATGGCTGGACTGTGTTTAATGGCTGTGTTTGACCTTGCAGTCCAGGGTCCTTGAGTAGGACGTTTCTGCCCTCGGCCTGCCGTCCGGGGATTGCCGACCATTCTGCACTGCTAGCCTGGCCTGAGGACCAGGTTGGAGCCTGGAGGCGCCCACTACCCGCTCTACATCTTTGTGGTATAAGTCTCCTGTCCTCAGGTCAGTGTATTCCATTTTATTTCCCGGCGGCTGAGCTGGGGGGTTGATGAGGTATTTCCTAAAAAGAAAAACAAAAAAGAAAAGGGCAGTGAAATATAAAAAAAAAAAAGAAGAGACAAAAATTTGTGGAACTTTATGTGGCCTAGGCCTAAAAACTGGGACAAAGTGATTGATGAAACAGCCATGGGGACTTATGTTTTTTTTTATTAAAAGAAAAAGAAGAGCTTTAAAATACACAAAAAATTTTTTTGGATGTTAATATTTACTATATTTATTGTTATTTAGTTTAAAATTTTTTTGGATGTTAATATTTATTATATTTATTGTTATTTAGTTTAATTAGTTTATTTGGTTGTTATATTTTGTAGAGTTTATATTTGTTAGGTCCCTATGGTTAAGTTCTGTTATTATTTATTGTTATGTTTAGGCCTAGTGATTGTTATGTATATTTTTGTTAAGTGTATTAGGGGTGTTTGGAAGTGAATTTTTATTCGAACGGTACCGTGTTATATTTTCTTTTAAATTATTTAATTTTTAAACTTTCACCAAAAGGGGATTATTGTGCTTTGACTTAACTTCTAATTCGGAGCTGCCCAGGGATTCCGGCTTACTCCCTGGCCCGGTGGAATTATGGGATTTGGGCTAAATTGCCGGTTTAATTGTTGTTTGCCAGAAGTTTTCTAAATTTTTCACTTTTATTTGGGGCTTAAAATTTTCTTACGTTTTGGGTGTCTCTGTCTAGGCTGCAGATAGGCCATGTAGTTGTTAATTGTTAATTTTGGTATTTGTTGAGTTTGTTGTTTTTGTAGCTTTTGTGTCTCATCTTGTTAATTTCAGTGTTTATTATTATGGACGTAAGTGCAAATTTATATTGTGGCCTTCTGCCGTTTTTAATTAATTTTCTGGTTTTCATGATAATAAATTAGTTTTGCTCAGCTGCCGAGTCTTATTTTGACCCTCCAACTGCCACCCGTGATCCCATCGCTTTACTCGTTTTGAGCCATCCCCCAGTTGGCACGCTTCCCAGCTTTGGTGGGGGGATGGGTCTCAATTGTTAGCGGAGCGTGGTTGCATAAAAAAAAAAAAAAAAATGTATTCTCTCTTGGTTGTTGACGGTGGGTGTTTGCCAGTTAGTAGGCCATGGTTGGCCGACCTACCGTCAAGGTGTCTTGGTATTGTAAAAAAAAAAAAAAAAAAAAAAAAGAAACTTATAAATAATTATTTAAAAAACAAAAACATTTAAAAACCAAATAAATAATTTAACATATTAAAAAAAAAAAAAAAAAAAAAACTAGGCAATCCGCTTGGTTACTTTGTTGAATGGGTTTCATGGGTGGATTGGAGTGGTCGGCAATGGCTCGGTAGG
The DNA here is from genome assembly GCA_035578905.1 of Stictocephala bisonia. Classification (NCBI taxonomy): domain Eukaryota; kingdom Metazoa; phylum Arthropoda; class Insecta; order Hemiptera; family Membracidae; genus Stictocephala; species Stictocephala bisonia. Next base: position 14,767 of record JAQJVL010001759.1, on the reverse strand, counting down.
CTGAGGGTTTTGTTCGTCTTGGACCCTGGAGTTGTCGTTTTTTGTGTATATTGTTGAGAATTGTTGCGTTAGAGATGGCCTATCTGCAGAATGTTGCGCTCCTAGTCAAGGAGGAGTTGATATTTGAGTTGAGGTCGCGTGGGGTGACTCCGGAGGGTGATGTTCTGAATCTCCGGAGGTTGTTGCGGGAGCAGTTGTCCGCGGGTACGGCGGTGGATTGGTCTGATCTACTGGAGGTTGGTGATGAGTTGTCTGTTTGTAAGCGCAAGGTGGAAGATTGGGAAGGGGTTTTGGAAGATCTGCAGTTTGAACCTCCAGTAGGTCGTGACCGGGCCTGCCGTCTTGCACGTTTGGGGCTGGTCAACCGGGCACCGGGGTTGGAACCGTCGGATAGGGCGTGGATCTTGGAGAGTGTGTCTAGGCTGGATGAGATTTTTCAGGCACTCTCCGGTTCCACGACTCCTACGGGTCTGGGTCAGCGGCCTACTTTCGCGCTTTCGCCTAATGTGTCGAGGCCACAGGCTGAGACAATGGCTCTCACTGTGCCTGAGGCTCCTTCTGAGCCTGCAGGCGTTTCTGTTGAGGTTGCTTGTGGTTCGGCTCCAGCTGCCGTTCCTACTGCTTCTTTGCGTTCGCCTGCTCTTCTGCAGCTGAGCTACCACAAGCTACCTAACCCTCTCACGCCCATGATCCAGAATCTCCCTGTGATCGATGGGATGGATCCTGAGGAGCTTCTTAAGTTTCTGGTTGCCTTTCTCAGACTTAGTGAGATGCCCGGAATGCAGGCTGGGGACTTGCTTCGTCTGGTTTTCCCTTATTGCAGAGGTCCCGTTGGGGAGTTGCTGAGTTCTGTCTTGGCCAGTGATGCCTCGGTGGACTCGTTCCATCGAGAGTTGCTGTCATCGTTTCTTCCCATTCGACTCAGGGAGAGGATGGTCATGGACAGATTTTATCGGTCGCAGGGTAGGGGTGAGTCTCTGGCAGCCTATGTCTCTTCAGTCAAGGAAGCTCGTCAAGCGTTGCGCCTCACACTTTCTGAAGCTGACACTGACAATGACAATGACATGACAATGACAACAATGATAATGACAAAAATGACAATGACAAAAATGACAATGAGAATGAAAATGATAATGACAACGAAATAAATGACAATGACATTGACAATGACAATAACAAAACTGACAATGACAATGACAAAAATGACAATGACTATGATAATGACAATGACAATGATAATGACAATGTCAATGACAATGACACAAATAAAAATGACAATGACAGTGACAAAAATGACAATGACAATGACAAAAATGATAATGTCAATAACGACAATGACAAAAATGACAATAACAATGACAAAATGACAATGACAATGACAAAAATGACAATGACAGTGACAAAAATGACAATGACAATGACAAAGACAAAATGAAAATGACAATGACAAAAATGACAATGACAATGACAATGACAATGACTATGACAAAAATGACAATGACAATGACAAAAATGACAATGACAAAGACAATGACAAAAATGACAATGACAATGATAATGACAATGACAAAAATGACAATTACAATAACAAAAATGACAGTGTCAAAAATGTCAATGACAATGACAATGAAAAAATGACAATGACAATGAAAATGACAATGGAAATGGCAATGACGAAAATGACAATTACAATGACAATGACAAAAATGGCAATGAAATTGACGATGACAATGACATTGACAATGACAATGGCAATGACAATGACAATGATAATGACAATGTCAATGACAATGACACAAATAAAAATGACAATGACAGTGACAAAAATAACAATGACAATGACAAAAATGATAATGTCAATAACGACAATGACAAAGACAAAAATGAAAATGAAAATGACAAAAATGACAATAACAATGACAAAATGACAAAATGACTATGACAATGACAAAAATGACAATGACAATGACAAAAATGACAATGACAATGACTATGACAAAAATGACAATGACAATGACAAAAATGACAATGACAAAGACAATGACAAAAATGACAATGACAATGATAATGAAAATGACAAAAATGACAATTACAATAACAAAAATGACAATGACAAAAATGTCAATGACAATGACAATGAAAAAATGACAATGACAATGAAAATGACAATGGCAATGGCAATGACGAAAATGACAATTACAATGACAATGACAAAAATGGCAATGAAATTGACGATGACAATGACATTGACATTGACAATGACAATGGTAATGACAATGACAATGACAATGATAATGACAATGACTATGACAATAACAATGTAACGTAACTTAGAAAATATTGAGATATAGTAGGTATCATGAAACTAATGACAAAAATGACGATGAAAATGACAATAACAAAAATGACAATGAAAATTACAATGACAAAAATGACATTGACAATGACAAAAATGACATTGACAATGACAAAAATGACAATGACAATGACAACAAATGACAATTACAATGACAAAAATGACGATGACAATGACAATGACAAAAATGACAATTAAAATGACAAAAATGACAATGACAATGACAATTAAAATGACAATGACATTGTTAAAAATTACAATGACAATGACAAAAATGACAATGAAAATGACAAAAATGACAATGACAATGACAAAAATGAAAATGACAATGACAGTGACAAAAATGACAATGACAATGACAACAATGAAAATGACAATGACAAGAACGACAATGACAATAATAATGACAATGACAAAAATGACAATGACAAAAATGACAATGACAATGACAAAAATGTCAATGACAATAATAATGACAAAAATGAAAATGACAATAAAAATGACAAAAATGATATTGACAATGAAAAAAATTACAATGACAATGACAAAAATGAAAATGACAATGACAAAAATGAAAATGACAGTAACAAAAATGACAATGACAAAATTGACAATGACAATGTCAATGTCAATGACAATGACAAAAATGACAATGTCAATGAAAATGACAATGACAATGACAATGAAAATAACAATGACAACGACAAAAATGACAATGACAATAACAAAACTGACAATGACAATGACGAAAATGACAAAAACAATGACAATGAAATAATGACAATGACAATGACAAAAATGTCAATGACAATGACAAAAATGACAATGTCAATGACAAAGACAATGACAAAAATGACAATGACGATGACAAAAATAAAAATAACAGTGACAGTGACAAAAATGACAATGACAATGACAAAAATGAAAATGACAATGACAAGAACGACAATGACAATGATAATGACAAGGACAAAAATGACAATGACAATGACAATGACAAAAATGACAATGACAAAAATGTCAATGACAATGACAATGAAAAAATGACAATGACAATGAAAATGACAATGGCAATGGCAATGACGAAAATGACAATTACAATGACAATGACAAAAATGGCAATGAAATTGACGATGACAATGACATTGACATTGACAATGACAATGGTAATGACAATGACAATGACAATGATAATGACAATGACTATGACAATAACAATGTAACGTAACTTAGAAAATATTGAGATATAGTAGGTATCATGAAACTAATGACAAAAATGACGATGAAAATGACAATAACAAAAATGACAATGAAAATTACAATGACAAAAATGACATTGACAATGACAAAAATGACATTGACAATGACAAAAATGACAATGACAATGACAACAAATGACAATTACAATGACAAAAATGACGATGACAATGACAATGACAAAAATGACAATTAAAATGACAAAAATGACAATGACAATGACAATTAAAATGACAATGACATTGTTAAAAATTACAATGACAATGACAAAAATGACAATGAAAATGACAAAAATGACAATGACAATGACAAAAATGAAAATGACAATGACAGTGACAAAAATGAAAATGACAATGACAACAATGAAAATGACAATGACAAGAACGACAATGACAATAATAATGACAATGACAAAAATGACAATGACAAAAATGACAATGACAATGACAAAAATGTCAATGACAATAATAATGACAAAAATGAAAATGACAATAAAAATGACAAAAATGACATTGACAATGAAAAAAATTACAATGACAATGACAAAAATGAAAATGACAATGACAAAAATGAAAATGACAGTAACAAAAATGACAATGACAAAAATGACAATGACAATGTCAATGTCAATGACAATGACAAAAATGACAATGTCAATGAAAATGACAATGACAATGACAATGAAAATAACAATGACAACGACAAAAATGACAATGACAATAACAAAACTGACAATGACAATGACGAAAATGACAAAAACAATGACAATGAAATAATGACAATGACAATGACAAAAATGTCAATGACAATGACAAAAATGACAATGTCAATGACAAAGACAATGACAAAAATGACAATGACAATGACAAAAATGACAATGACAATGACAAAAATGAAAATAACAGTGACAGTGACAAAAATGACAATGACAATGACAAAAATGAAAATGACAATGACAAGAACGACAATGACAATGATAATGACAAGGACAAAAATGACAATGACAATGACAATGACAAAAATGACAATGACAATGAAAATTATAATGACAACGAAATAAATGACAATGACATTGACAATGACAATGACAATGACAAAAATGACAATGAAAATGAAATAATGACAATGACAATGACAAAAATGACAATGACAATGAAATAATGACAATGACAATGACAAAAATGTCAATGACAATGACAAAAATGACAATGACAATGAAAATGACAGTGACAATTACATAAATGACAATGAAAATGACTAAAATGACAATGACACTGACACAATGACAATGACAATGACAATGAAAAAATTACAATGACAATGACAAAAATGACAATGAAAATGACTATGACAAAAATGACACTGACAATGACAAAAATGACAATGACAAAGACAATGACAAAAATGACAATGACAATGATAATGAAAATGACAAAAATGACAATTACAATAACAAAAATGACAATGACAAAAATGTCAATGACAATGACAATGAAAAAATGACAATGACAATGAAAATGACAATGGCAATGGCAATGACGAAAATGACAATTACAATGACAATGACAAAAATGGCAATGAAATTGACGATGACAATGACATTGACATTGACAATGACAATGGTAATGACAATGACAATGACAATGATAATGACAATGACTATGACAATAACAATGTAACGTAACTTAGAAAATATTGAGATATAGTAGGTATCATGAAACTAATGACAAAAATGACGATGAAAATGACAATAACAAAAATGACAATGAAAATTACAATGACAAAAATGACATTGACAATGACAAAAATGACATTGACAATGACAAAAATGACAATGACAATGACAACAAATGACAATTACAATGACAAAAATGACGATGACAATGACAATGACAAAAATGACAATTAAAATGACAAAAATGACAATGACAATGACAATTAAAATGACAATGACATTGTTAAAAATTACAATGACAATGACAAAAATGACAATGAAAATGACAAAAATGACAATGACAATGACAAAAATGAAAATGACAATGACAGTGACAAAAATGACAATGACAATGACAACAATGAAAATGACAATGACAAGAACGACAATGACAATAATAATGACAATGACAAAAATGACAATGAAAAAAATTACAATGACAATGACAAAAATGTCAATGACAATAATAATGACAAAAATGAAAATGACAATAAAAATGACAAAAATGACATTGACAATGAAAAAAATTACAATGACAATGACAAAAATGAAAATGACAATGACAAAAATGAAAATGACAGTAACAAAAATGACAATGACAAAAATGACAATGACAATGTCAATGTCAATGACAATGACAAAAATGACAATGTCAATGAAAATGACAATGACAATGACAATGAAAATAACAATGACAACGACAAAAATGACAATGACAATAACAAAACTGACAATGACAATGACGAAAATGACAAAAACAATGACAATGAAATAATGACAATGACAATGACAAAAATGTCAATGACAATGACAAAAATGACAATGTCAATGACAAAGACAATGACAAAAATGACAATGACAATGACAAAAATGACAATGACAATGACAAAAATGAAAATAACAGTGACAGTGACAAAAATGACAATGACAATGACAAAAATGAAAATGACAATGACAAGAACGACAATGACAATGATAATGACAAGGACAAAAATGACAATGACAATGACAATGACAAAAATGACAATGACAAAAATGACAATGACAATGAAAATTATAATGACAACGAAATAAATGACAATGACATTGACAATGACAATGACAAAAATGACAATGACAATGAAATAATGACAATGACAATGACAAAAATGACAATGACAATGAAATAATGACAATGACAAAAATGTCAATGACAATGACAAAAATGACAATGACAATGAAAATGACAGTGACAATTACATAAATGACAATGAAAATGACTAAAATGACAATGACACTGACAACATTGACAATGACAATGACAATGAAAAAATTACAATGACAATGACAAAAATGACAATGAAAATGACTATGACAAAAATGACACTGACAATGACAAAAATGACAATGACAAAGACAATGACAAAAATGACAATGACAATGATAATGAAAATGACAAAAATGACAATTGCAATAACAAAAATGACAATGACAAAAATGTCAATGACAATAACAATGAAAAAATGACAATGACAATGAAAATGACAATGGCAATGGCAATGACGAAAATGACAATTACAATGACAATGACAAAAATGGCAATGAAATTGACGATGACAATGACATTGACATTGACAATGACAATGGTAATGACAATGACAATGACAATGATAATGACAATGACTATGACAATAACAATGTAACGTAACTTAGAAAATATTGAGATATAGTAGGTATCATGAAACTAATGACAAAAATGACGATGAAAATGACAATAACAAAAATGACAATGAAAATTACAATGACAAAAATGACATTGACAATGACAAAAATGACATTGACAATGACAAAAATGACAATGACAATGACAACAAATGACAATTACAATGACAAAAATGACGATGACAATGACAATGACAAAAATGACAATTAAAATGACAAAAATGACAATGACAATGACAATTAAAATGACAATGACATTGTTAAAAATTACAATGACAATGACAAAAATGACAATGAAAATGACAAAAATGACAATGACAATGACAAAAATGAAAATGACAATGACAGTGACAAAAATGACAATGACAATGACATCAATGAAAATGACAATGACAAGAACGACAATGACAATAATAATGACAATGACAAAAATGACAATGAAAAAAATTACAATGACAATGACAAAAATGTCAATGACAATAATAATGACAAAAATGAAAATGACAATAAAAATGACAAAAATGACATTGACAATGAAAAAAATTACAATGACAATGACAAAAATGAAAATGACAATGACAAAAATGAAAATGACAGTAACAAAAATGACAATGACAAAAATGACAATGACAATGTCAATGTCAATGACAATGACAAAAATGACAATGTCAATGAAAATGACAATGAAAATAACAATGACAACGACAAAAATGACAATGACAATAACAAAACTGACAATGACAATGACGAAAATGACAAAAACAATGACAATGAAATAATGACAATGACAATGACAAAAATGTCAATGACAATGACAAAAATGACAATGTCAATGACAAAGACAATGACAAAAATGACAATGACAATGACAAAAATGACAATGACAATGACAAAAATGAAAATAACAGTGACAGTGACAACAATGACAATGACTATGACAAAAATGACAATAACAATGAAAATGACAATGACAATGATAATTACAATGACAAAAATGACAATGACAATGACAATGACAAAAATGACAATGACAAAAATGAAAATGACAATGACAAAAATTACAATGACAATGAAATAAATGACAATGACATTGACAATGACAATGACAAAAATGACAATGACAATGAAATAATGACAATGACAATGACAAAAATGGCAATAAAATTGACGATGACAATGACATTGACAATGACAATGGCAATGACAATGACAATGATAATGACAATGTCAATGACAATGACACAAATAAAAATGACAATGACAGTGACAAAAATAACAATGACAATGACAAAAATGATAATGTCAATAACGACAATGACAAAGACAAAAATGAAAATGAAAATGACAAAAATGACAATAACAATGACAAAATGACAAAATGACTATGACAATGACAAAAATGACAATGACAATGACAAAAATGACAATGACAATGACTATGAAAATGACTATGACAAAAATGACAATGACAATGACAAAAATGACAATGACAAAGACAATGACATAAATGACAATGACAATGATAATGAAAATGACAAAAATGACAATTACAATAACAAAAATGACAATGACAAAAATGTCAATGACAATGACAATGAAAAAATGACAATGACAATGAAAATGACAATGGCAATGGCAATGACGAAAATGACAATTACAATGACAATGACAAAAATGGCAATGAAATTGACGATGACAATGACATTGACATTGACAATGACAATGGTAATGACAATGACAATGACAATGATAATGACAATGACTATGACAATAACAATGTAACGTAACTTAGAAAATATTGAGATATAGTAGGTATCATGAAACTAATGACAAAAATGACGATGAAAATGACAATAACAAAAATGACAATGAAAATTACAATGACAAAAATGACATTGACAATGACAAAAATGACATTGACAATGACAAAAATGACAATGACAATGACAACAAATGACAATTACAATGACAAAAATGACGATGAAAATGACAATGACAAAAATGACAATTAAAATGACAAAAATGACAATGACAATGGCAATTAAAATGACAATGACATTGACAAAAATTACAATGACAATGACAAAAATGACAATGAAAATGACAAAAATGACAATGACAATGACAAAAATGAAAATGACAATGACAGTGACAAAAATGACAATGACAATGACAACAATGAAAATGACAATGACAAGAACGACAATGACAATAATAATGACAATGACAAAAATGACAATGACAAAAATGACAATGACAATGACAAAAATGTCAATGACAATAATAATGACAAAAATGACATTGACAATGAAAAAAATGACAATGACAATGACAAAAATTAAAATGACAATGACAAAAATGAAAATGACAATGACAATGTCAATGACAATGACAAAAATGACAATCACAATGAAAATGACAATGACAATGACAGTGAAAATAACAATGACAACGACAAAAATGACAATGACAATAACAAAACTGACAATGACAATGACAAAAATGACAATGACAATGACAATGAAATAATGACAATGACAAAAATGTCAATGACAATGACAATGACAAAAATAACAATGACAATGAAAATGACAATGACAATGACAAAAATGACAATGACAATGACTAAAATGACAATGACAACAATGACAATGACTACATGACAATGACAACAATGACAATGACAAAAATGACAATGACAATGACAATGAAAATGACAATGACAATGAAAAAATTACAATGACAATAACAATGACAAAAATGACAATGACAATGAAAATTACAATGACAAAAATGACATTGACAATGACAAAAATGACAATGACAATGACAATGACAAAAATGACAATGACAATGACAATGACAAAAATGACAATGACAATGACAAAAATGAAAATGACAGTGACAGTGACAAAAATGACATTGACAATGACAAAAATGAAAATGACAATGACAATGACAAGAACGACAATGACAATGATAATGACAATGACAAAAATGACAATGACAATGACAAAAATGACAATGACAATGACAAAAATGACAATGGCTATGACAAAAATGAAAATTACAGTTACAAAAATGACAATGACAAAAATGACAATGACAATGTCAATGACAATGACAATGACAATGACATGACAATGACAACAATGATAATGACAAAAATGACAATGACAAAAATGACAATGAGAATGAAAATGATAATGACAACGAAATAAATGACAATGACATTGACAATGACAATAACAAAACTGACAATGACAATGACAAAAATGACAATGACAATGAAATAATGACAATGACAATAACAAAAATGACAATGACAATGAAATAATGACAATGACAATGACAAAAATGTCAATGACAATGACAAAAATGACAATGACAATGACAATGACAAAAATGACAATGAAAATGACTAAAATGACAATGACACTGACAACAATGACAATGAAAATGACAATGACAATGAAAAAATTACAATGACAATGACAAAAATGACACTGAAAATGACAATAACAATGACAACAATGACAATGACAACAATGACAATGACATTGACAATGACATAAATGACAATGACAAAAATGACAATGACAATGATAATGACAATGACTATGACAATGACAATGTAACGTAAATAAAAAAATATTAAGATATAGTAGGTATCATGAAACTAAGTATGCGTGTATTTTACATTGTAAAGAAGGTTTCTGTGTGTTAGGAGTGTATTTTAAGGTACTGCAAATAATGTTCTATGATTTTATAGCACTATTCGGGTTTTACCTAAATTATTTAAATTTAAAACCATAAAACGTAATAATCAATTTATCACTAAATTTGTTTGTAATAGTAGATGGTGGTTTAAAATTGTATTATTATTCATAAAGGTGAAGGGGAGGGTAAATGGAGGGGGAATTGAAGGGGGAAGAGAGGGGGAGAGGAGGGGGAGATAAGGAAGAAGGGAGGGGGAGAAATAGAAAGACTTTTTTTTAATTTTCAAAATTTTTTGAATTTTTTGACTTTTCTAAAATTTATTTAAAAAATTTGACTTATGGAATTTTTGAAATTTTTGGAAATGTTCGACTTTTCTCAAAAGTTTTGACTTTTTCGACAATGACAATGACAATGACAAAAATGACAATGACAATGACATTGACAATGACAATGACAATGACAACGACAACGACAATGACAATGACAATGACAATGATAATTACAATGTAACGTAACTTAGAAAATATTGTGTTATAGTAGGTATCATTAAACTAAGTATGCGTGTATTTTACATTGTAAAGAAGGTTTCTGTGTGTTAGAAGTGTATTTTTAAGGCACTGCAAATAATGATCAATGATTTTATAGCACTCTTCGGGTTTTACCTAAATTATTTACATTTAAAACCATAAAACTTAAAAATCAATTTATCACTAAATCTTGTTGTAATAGTAGATGGGTTTTAAATTTGTATTCAAGGGGAATAAATTCATGAAGGGGAAGGGGAAGGGGAATGGAGATGGAATTGAAGGGGGAAGGGAGGGGGAGGGGGGGAGGGGAGGAGGAAGGGAAGGGGAAGTGTGGGGGAGGGGGAGAGGTAGTAAGACTTTTTTTGAAAATTTAAAATTTTTTTTCAATTTTTCGACTTTTCAAAAATTTATCAAAAAATTATACTTTTATGGAATTTTAGAAATTTTTGGAAATGTTCAACTTTTCTCAATATTTTTGACTTTTTCGACAATGACAATGAAAATGACTATAACAATTACAATGATAATGACAATGACAATGACATTGACAGTGACATTGACAATGACAATGACAATGACATTGACATTGACATTGACATTGACAATGACAATGACAATGACAATGACAAAAATGACAATGACAATGACAAAAATGACAATGACAATGACAAAAATGACAATGACAATGATAAAAATGACAATGACAATGAGAATGACAAAAATGACAATGAAAATGACAAAAATGACAATGACAATGACAAAAATGACAATGACAAAAATGACAATGACAATGATAATGACAATGTAACGTAAATTATAAAATATTGAGATATAGTAGGTATCATTAAACTAAGTATGTGTGTATTTTACATTATAAAGAAGGTTTCTGTGTGTTAGGAGTGTATTTTAATGTACTGCAAATAATGATCTATGATTTTATAGCACTATTCGGGTTTTACCTTAATTATTTAAATTTAAAACCATAAAACGTAATAATCAATTTATCACTAAATCTTTTTGTAATAGTAGGGTGGGGGTTTAAATTTGTATTATTATTCATGAAGGTTGTACCGGGTCTTTAGACCGGTACATTTCGTTTTTTCGTCGTAGTCTGCCGGGCTGCCTGAGATTCGCTTTTGCCCTGCGTTTCGCGTAGTTTGGTGGATGTTGGCCCGGATCCGTTCGTTCCGTGTTCCGGCCTTCGTCTGTCAGGTTGGCCATCAGTCTAGATTGTTCTAGTAGAGTTCTACTCGGCCGAACCTCCTTACCATGCCAGGCTAGAGCTCCTAAAACGTAAGTGTTCATTTTGTAAGTTTAAATATTTAATCACCCTTTTGGTGAAAAAATTTTGTTTCAATAATATTAATCGTTCTTGCTTGTGTTTTCAGGGTTTTGTTAAATTTGTATTTTCTTTGTCTAGTTTGGTTAACCTAGGTTTGAGCCATGTGCTCCATGTTACTTTTTTACCGTTAATTGCTTTTTATATCTGCCTTTATTGTCAATAGTAGTTCTGTATAATGTTTTGTTGAGCCTTTTTACAGTTGTAGTTACCGATTTACCATATTTTTTGTTCTTTGCCAATAACCTAGCCTAGCTGTACCCTTTGATTTTCATGTTATAACCTATTGCTCATGTATCCATAGCCTAGTTTTCAGTTTGTCATTTTTAGTTCCATATACGTAATTACGTCTTTTATAATTTGTTAAATTTGTAAATTGGTTTTAAATCTGAGTTTGCCAACATAATTATTCATAGCCTAAAGTTAATCTTTCACTGTCTTGTTTGCTCTTCATGTCCAGTTTTGTTAAATCATGCACCCTTATATTTAGGGGTTATGTGTAATATTTGGTTGTGATGGCTGGACTGTGTTTAATGGCTGTGTTTGACCTTGCAGTCCAGGGTCCTTGAGTAGGACGTTTCTGCCCTCGGCCTGCCGTCCGGGGATTGCCGACCATTCTGCACTGCTAGCCTGGCCTGAGGACCAGGTTGGAGCCTGGAGGCGCCCGCTACCCGCTCTACATCTTTGTGGTATAAGTCTCCTGTCCTCAGGTCAGTGTATTCCATTTTATTTCCCGGCGGCTGAGCTGGGGGGTTGATGAGGTATTTCCTAAAAAGAAAAACAAAAAAGAAAAGGGCAGTGAAATATAAAAAAAAAAAAAAGAAGAGACAAAAATTTGTGGAACTTTATGTGGCCTAGGCCTAAAAACTGGGACAAAGTGATTGATGAAACAGCCATGGGGACTTATATTTTTTTTATTAAAAGAAAAAAATGAAAAGCTTTAAAATACACAAAAAATTTTTTTGGATGTTAATATTTATTATATTTATTGTTATTTAGTTTAAAATTTTTTTGGATGTTAATATTTATTATATTTATTGTTATTTAGTTTAATTAGTTTATTTGGTTGTTATATTTTGTAGAGTTTATATTTGTTAGGTCCCTATGGTTAAGTTCTGTTATTATTTATTGTTATGTTTAAGCCTAGTGATTGTTATGTATATTTTTGTTAAGTGTATTAGGGGTGTTTGGAAGTGAATTTTTATTCGAACGGTACCGTGTTATATTTTCTTTTAAATTATTTAATTTTTAAACTTTCACCAAAAGGGGATTATTGTGCTTTGACTTAACTTCTAATTCGGAGCTGCCCAGGGATTCCGGCTTACTCCCTGGCCCGGTGGAATTATGGGATTTGGGCTAAATTGCCGGTTTAATTGTTGTTTGCCAGAAGTTTTCTAAATTTTTCACTTTTATTTGGGGCTTAAAATTTTCTTACGTTTTGGGTGTCTCTGTCTAGGCTGCAGATAGGCCATGTAGTTGTTAATTGTTAATTTTGGTATTTGTTGAGTTTGTTGTTTTTGTAGCTTTTGTGTCTCATCTTGTTAATTTCAGTGTTTATTATTATGGACGTAAGTGCAAATTTATATTGTGGCCTTCTGCCGTTTTTAATTAATTTTCTGGTTTTCATGATAATAAATTAGTTTTGCTCAGCTGCCGAGTCTTATTTTGACCCTCCAACTGCCACCCGTGATCCCATCGCTTTACTCGTTTTGAGCCATCCCCCAGTTGGCACGCTTCCCAGCTTTGGTGGGGGGATGGGTCTCAATTGTTAGCGGAGCGTGGTTGCATAAAAAAAAAAAAAAAAATGTATTCTCTCTTGGTTGTTGACGGTGGGTGTTTGCCAGTTAGTAGGCCATGGTTGGCCGTCCTACCGTCAAGGTGTCTTGGTATTGTAAAAAAAAAAAAAAAAAAGAAACTAATAAATAATTATTTAAAAAACAAAAACATTTAAAAACCAAATAAATAATTTAACATATTAAAAAAAAAAAAAAAAAAAAAAAAACTAGGCAATCCGCTTGGTTACTTTGTTGAATGGGTTTCATGGGTGGATTGGAGTGGTCGGCAATGGCTCGGTAGGCTGAGGGTTTTGTTCGTCTTGGACCCTGGAGTTGTCGTTTTTTGTGTATATTGTTGAGAATTGTTGCGTTAGAGAT